>LT990241.1:240770-304076 GCA_900257145.2 Plasmodium billcollinsi
GATATCGTCATATATAAATGAACGTATTACACATATAAAAGAAAAAATAAAAAAGTATTGGTTAGAACGAGTACAAGAAGCTAATACACAATTAAATAGTCCTAGACCAATACATACAAGAAATACAACAAACATAAATACCAATATTAATATTACTGACGATGAAAATGATGACCCTAGTTGTGTTCAAATACTTTTTTTTATGGGACTAATCTGTAAGTTCCCTATACTTTGGATTATTGGTTCTACTGTTTTTTGCATTACTCCAAGTGAACATAGAAAGACAAAAACATGGTCTCTAGTAAATACATTTTTTGCTTTTCTAAGTATTATATACTTTATAACTACTACAAATTTTCGTTTAAGAAAACCAACATTTTTTGTAGTCCTAGAACAAAATATAGAAAATAAAAATATATATCCAAAAGGAATATTAAAATATAATAATATCATACATCATAAACATATAATAATTGATCAATCATCATTGCATAAGTGGAAAGATTTACATACCAACAAAATTTACAAGACATCTGAAAATTATTTTTTAAATAGAAATTTTCTTTCATCTCAGAAACCGGATTCCAACATATTACTGTAAAGAAATAACATGGAAAATGCATAAAAAAAAAAAAAAAATATATATATGTATATGTGTATATATTTATATGTATCTATCAATCAATCTATCTATCTATCTATATATATATATATATATATATATATATATATGTCCATTTCATCCCTACAGAAGCGATACTATCTATAAACTCCTAAACCGGATACAAGTAACAGTCACTTTCGGAAAAGGAAATATTTACTCAAGTGATAATATTGAAAAGATAAAACCATTTTTTCAAAATATAAAAACAAACATGGACCCAATTTCGTATGAAAAACTAACCATGACAGATGAAGAGTAATAATTCAAAGATATATATATATATGTATATATATATATATATATATATATGTGTATTCCTATTTATTTATTTATTTATTTACATTTGATGTTATTTTTATAGCATCCCAGATGACTTTTTTGGAAGTGGGCTAAGATGTGAAAGAACGTACAATAATCATAATGAGAATATAAATGAACCACAACAAAATAAAGAAAAAGAAAAGTGGTACCTCTTTTGGAAAGAAGAAGAAATAAATAATTCACATAGCAAAAATATTTACAACATTTCAATTCCTGTTGGTGAAATATTCTTCTTCAAAAGTGAATATAATTGTAGAATAGCGTTTCTATATCCAAAGTCTATTCTATATGATCAAAACGATGTTCCCTCAAATTTTGTTGAAATACAAAAAATTATAATAAAACCATTTTAAACATTAACTGATATACCAATGTTATGAAAATATATAACTTTTATATATTTATATAACCATTACATGTATAAATATATATATATATATATATATATTTCTTTTTTTTGTTTCTATACCAATTTTTTGTAAGAAAATAAATATGTATTATTTGTTAATTTCTTTTCTTTTTAACTATACTTGTTTTTGTTATCTTTTTCCTTTTTTTTTTTTTTCTTTTTTCATTAAAATTTTTAATATAAAAAACTATCTTTTGGAAAAATTATAATTTTTAATATGATTCGTTTCAAAATTAAAAACAAAAAAATAAAAAATATAAAATAATATAATATAAAACAATGAACATGGAAAAATAACTACTAGACAAAACCCACAAAAAGTAAATACATATATATGTATATATATATATATATATAATTTATTACGTCTTTTAATATTTATATGCGTCATAATTTATCACTACTAATGACATGGTAAACTGATGACTCTATTTTAATTCTTGTCCTTTCTTTTTTTTAAAGAATTTTATAAAATAATCAATTGCGTTATCCAATTTCGAAATAAAGCTTTCTAACTCTGGTCTTTCTATTCCTACTACGCACGAAAAAGCTATGTACGAAATTGGATAAGAATTATAACTTGAACCAAAATTTTTAAACTTGTGATTTCCTATAACAATAGTATTGGGTTCATTTAATTTATCAAATTCTTCTTCTATCTGTTTTTCATATAATTCTATTATATTAATTTTATTTTGTAACATATCATTATCTACGCTTTTACTTTCATCAAAATCGTTTGAATACATATTATCATATATATCTACATCTTTTTTACTTAAATCTCTTTTAATATTTCCCTCCTTAGATTCATTAGACGTGATCATCATTTCATCATTTCCCTTTTTATTCGTCAATATATTCATGTATTTTTCCCTAGCCTTTTTTAATAGATAGTTCCTATTTAATAATGGAGAACATATTACACGGTGACCTGTAACATTTCTATAAAAAAGCATGGATCCAAGCATATTAATAACCTTTGGATTATCGGTGTTACAATATGTATACATATGATTCAAATTTATTGCCATTGATATAAAATTTTTACTAGTTTTTATTAGTTCTAAATTATATTTTAAACATAATGATTGTATTTTTTCTTTTAACCAATTAAAATTGTCTACTCTTTCTTTACGTAAATTCATAATTTTATCCTTTCCCATCTCCAATAATGTAATAAATAAATCTAAATAAGCATTCACAGGAGTCCTTCCAGGATATGATTTTTTTAATAGCTTCATCTGCTCTCTATTAGAAGAAAAAATAATACCTCCATTTACTGGAACAAGAAAATTTTTATCACAACTTTGTACAACAAAATCGACTCTTCCTTGAGATTCAAAACATTTCTGAATTTCTTTACATATATAAGTACATTGAAGACCAAATGCATTATTTATTAGGTGAGGAATATTGTGCTTTTTACAAATATGAGCTATTTTTATTATATCATCTGAATTTCTTGGAGCATACACTGAAGTAGCTGACATAACACAACATATTTTCTCCTTATACTCTTCCAATAATTTCTCTATTCCTTCCAAATCTGTATACAATTCCTCATTTTTATATATCATATCCACTACCAAATATTTCAAATTACAAAATGTTATACACTTATAACATGTTTTGTGATCTATTCGTGATATTATTACATATTGGCTATGTTCCCTAATTTGTTTTAAATATAATAAACATGTACTCAGACACATTCCTGTTGCATATGGTAATATATAAACATCCTCACAACTCTTTATACCAAAATTTCTAATTAAATCTTTTACAAAACTAGTTGTCAATTTGGCTAGTATGCTGTTTCCTGCACTTTTTGGCTGGACATCTTCCAAATTACCTGACCTGTTAATACAAAAAAAAAAAAAAAAATAAAATAAAATAAAATAAATAAATACAATATACATATTTAGCTACCTGCACACATTAATAAATGATAAATATATATTTTTATTTTTAACCTTCCTATTCCGTGTCCAAATCCGATATATTTACTCCTAACTATGGAACTATATATTCTATTTTCCCTTTCTCCAATTTTTACATTTTTTTCACTATTACATCTATAAAATGGTATATATTTTATATAAAAATTCATGAACAAATGATAATAAAGTATATTAAAAAAGTTTAAGTTTTTTATTTTATTTTTACAGATTTTGTGACGATATTTGATGCAGAATATTCATAACACTAATTTCGTTTAAGCCATAGTTTGGAAGTCTTCCATTGTTTACAATGCTTCAAGAAAAAAGAAAATATATATTGATATTATTTTATAATAAATTGATATGTATATTAGAATATATAATATTTCTATTGGATTCATAATTCTATTTCGCTAATTTTTATTTAATTTACTTCCATATGGTATTTTCCTTTTGATTTAATGTCTATTGTAAATACGATAAAATAAAAATTTCGGAATAAATGTTACATAGTTTATATATATATATATATATATATGTAAAATATTTAAAATGGCTTATCATATATGAAAAGTATATATTTTATGTACTTATTAGCATATACACATATACATATATATATATATATATATATATATTTTTATTTATTTACTTTAATCAGTACCTGATTTGATATTAATGAATATTTTTTTGATGTTTTCATACCCTCTTTGGGCGCCTTATTATTGTCACACAATATTTCGTTCGTATTATACATAATTTATCTTTAAAATTAAATCACAACGATCATATATTTATGTCATATTATTGCTTTATTATATGTTCTACATAAAATGTAAGGAGTAACAATGTTTTACTTAAGAAAAAAAAAAAAAAAAAAAAAAAAAATTAATGTTCTTATAAAAAAAAATTATTTCATAAAAATCACCTTTGTACTTTTTTGATGTGATAAAAAAAATATATAATATCACATACTTTATTATACCGTTGTTAATTTTTATTCTTCTTATTTTTTTTTTCTAGGGGTTTATATATAATATACTATATATAAAACAATATTATAGTTTTAAGTAGCTGCGCTTATTTATAAATGTTGCACTTATATTTACTATAGATATATAAAATAATAATAAATTTTATTACTATATAAATATATTTGAATAAATAAGTTAGAACAAAGGGGAAAAAAAAAAAAAAAAGAAAAAAGAATAAAGAAAAACTATAAGGAAATGGAAAAAGTATTACTCTAATTAAAGAATGAAAAATATAAATATAAAAAAAAAAATAATAGAAAACTTTATAATACATAAATTATATATATATATATATATATATATATATATATATATATATATTAATAAATTTCGATTTCCTCTTTAAATATATGGTATATATATTATACTTAAAAAAATAAAGAAGTGGATAAAAAATTACAAAAAAAAAAATTAAAACAAAACTTTAATGAAAGAAAGTATAGCACAAAAAAAGGAAATGTTCTTATATATGTATATATATATATATAATTTACACATTATTTTTTAACTTTTAAAAAATGTAAAGGCCACCTTCACAATGTTTAATATATATATGTATCGTCTGGAGCTCATAAAGATTTATAATTTTTTGTAATATTCGCATGAATATTTTAAAAGATCATTCAGTTTTATCACGCACAATCAAACATATATATATATATATATATATGTATATATATATGTATATATATTTTTTTTTTTTTTTTATGTTTTTGGCCTTGCTGTTTGTGGTATTATACATTCTTAATAGAATTATAATTTTTATACATAAGACTATTAATAGACATATTATTATTAATATTGATATTATTTACTTGGCTATTATGATGGTTTGATGCATTCAGGTTTGTACTATTAAAAAAGTAATAAAAGAGTTCATGTTCTGCTATAAGTTTTTGACAAGTAGGTTCCGATAAGAATTTCAATGATTTAAAAATACATGAAGAATATTGATTTAATTGTGATATAAAGAAACAAGCATTTCTTTCATCATTTCCATCTCCTACTGAATAAATGAAACATATAAAAGAAGTATTATATAAATATGGAGCTAAGATTTCATTAATAATTTGATGAAAAATAACTTTTTTCCAATCCTTAGGATCAATTAAAGAATTAATTAAAGTATCTCTTGCTGATATTATTCTAATATTTTTATGCATAATAAAAGACCAAACCATAGGAATATATTTTTTCGCAGAATTTATTAGCCATTCTAAACTTGCATTAGTAACAATTACTAATTTCCCTTGAACTAAACATAAATTTAATGTGTTAATAACTACTTCACTTAATTTATTAAATAGTTCATTAATATATGGAGGTATAGTGTCATATAAACTTAACTTCATTTTTGACGTTATCCAACTTGTTGGTAATATGGTATCATCATAATCAAAAACTATCAATTTTTTATATATAAAAGGTTTATTATATAATAAATTATTATTACTACTATAACTATTATTATTATTATTATTACATTTATTATTTGTTACCTTTATTACACAACCATTGTGATGAACTGAACGATTCGGTATGTCTTGAACTTTTCTTATAATACCTTCTTCATGTTTATTTATATATGAATAAATATTATGGTAATTATCATTTTCTAAATTCCACATTCCATTAATAGACATATCTTTTATGTAATTCTTGTTGTTTATTGTACTTCCAAAGGGGTAGACACATTTCATTCTATCCATTTTTTTTATAATATGTAGCCGTTTTAAATAAAATGACACAATTTTGCAAATGGACGATATATATATATATATATATATATATATATATATGTGAAGACAAATATGTAATTAGATAAAATAAAAAAAGAAATAGTCTTCTTGAACTTTTTAATTTATTTTAAATGTTTAGTATATTATATATATATATATATATATATATATGTATATTTATATAATGTTTAAGTAGACTTACAAAGTATATCCTTTCACCTAACAAAATTTCAAGTGAAACTAATATAATTATGTATTTACAAACATAAAAGTATAATATACAAAAAAAAAAAAAAAAAAAAAAAATAAATTACCAAACATATATACATATATATATATATATATATATATATATATATATATATATATATATATATTTAATGATTCTAAAAAAAGCTTAATATATTTTTCATATTTAATTAAAGAATATATTACTTGTAAATATAAGTAGCTGACTTATGAAGAAGCAAATAAAATAAGAAAAAAAGTAAAAAAATTTTAACAAATTAATATATATGTGTAGGAACATTTCCCCTTTTTTTTTTCTGTTTTTCTTATAAATTAAATGAAAAAAAAAAAAAAAAAAAAAAAAAATTAAGAAATTCAAGAATGAAACGTCAATAATATTTAAGGCCAAATTAAAGTTCAAAAAAAATTCATGTCAAAATGAAAAATAAAAACAAGAAAAAAATATAAAGAAAATAATAACAGATAATAATAAAAAAAAAAAAATAAATAATAAATAAAAGGAAAAACAAATACAGATACGAGAACTAGACAGGGATTGTAAGAAAAAATGAACATTTATATACACGAAGGTAATTATGGATAATATATATATATATATATATATATATATATATATGATTAATTTTTTTCCTTTATGAGCAACGAGATCATGTAAGCAAAACATAAAAAATATATATGTTGAAGCTTTATATAAATATAAAAAAAAAAAAAATAGGTATCATTTAAAAATAAAAATGGTTCTTTTTAATTTTCTAATTATATATATATATATATATATATATATATATATATAATATATATACATAAAAAAAAAAAAAAAAAAAAACAGACATAATGATATATAACAATAAATAATAAAACCCAAAAAAAAAAAAAAAAAATAAATAATAAATAAATAAAATATAAATAAAAAATAGCTGTTTATTATTTAAAATACAATTTTACAAACATATACATATATATATTAATAATAATAAACAGTTGTTTGTTTGTTTGTTTCCTTCTTTTTTTTTTTTTTTTTTTTTTTTTTTAGCAATTTTGGGAATTTTTACAAATTGTAAACATAAATATATATATATATACATAAATAAATATATAACGAATATTTTATTGTATAACATTTAGAGTCAAAAAAAATATAAATTTATATACACGGATTTATTGTGTCTAAAAAAATAAAAAATAATAAATAAAACAAAGATATACTATTTTATTATATACATATATTTATAATACATTTTCAAAAAATACAAAATTTCAAATATGTGTTGGATAATAATATTAAACAAATTTTATATATTTATATATTCCTAATGTAAAAAATAAAAAAATATAAAACTACAGTTAATTTTATTTTTCACATGTTTTTATTTTAATAAATATATATATATATATATATATATATATATATATATATATATATTAATAGGACATTTATTTTATTTGGAATGTTATAATTGAAAAAAGTAAATATTTAAATGATAGAAAAAATATTTATAAAAAAAAAAAATTCAAATTTTATTTTTATATGTATTAATGAAAGCAACACAAAACAATAATAAAATATATATATATATATATATATATATTATATATGTAATATATAGTGCACACATATAAAATATATATAAAATTATATACATTCTTTTTTTTTATATTAAAGAAATATAAATGAAATGTTGTTATAAATAATATTATGTAGACATAATGAATATTTCGTTCTTTCACTTACAAAAAATATATGTACATATATATATATATATATATATATATATATATATATATATATATATGCATTTATATTTATCATAAAAGCTAATTCATTTTTATTACATATATTCTTTTTTATTAATATAAAGAATTTTCCAAAAAAACGAACAAAAAAATATTAGTATATCCTAAGAATAACATAATAAAATTTTATGTATTTTCCAAAACTTCATTTTTTTTTAAATATGGCTTCTAATGTATATTATTTGTTACACATATAATTAAATATAAGAAATTATAAATATTATTAAATGTGTTTCCATAAAAGGTAAAAAAAAAGATTGAAACATCACCTATATATATATATATATATATATATCATATATATTACATAATTATAGTAGAAAAATATATATATATATATATATATATATATATTTATATTATATATAGATGCATAATAAAATAGGTTATGCTAATAAAAAAAATGGTACTTCAAACAATATAATTAAGAATGTTTTTTTCTTATTCGTAATAATATAAAAGTTTCTTTTAAGAATCAAAAAAAAATAAAAAAAATAAAGCATGTGTTGCATACACAACTTTTATTTTTATGTTATAAAACCATAATATAATGTAAATATTTAAGAACGTTTTTTTTAAATTTTATCAAGCTTATTCATTTATTTAATTTTCTCTAGAAGAAATAATAAAAATGAATATAATATAATATATATAATATTACTTCTTACAGTTATCCTAATAAATGAAAATTATATGAGGAACGCATTAAAGAATTTCAATATTATATAATACGTTTTCATATTCATTCACGCCTGAAAAAATAAAATAAAATAAAAAACAATATTTAAAAAACATATGCTACATATATATATATATTTATATATATCAATAATATATATGTACATTCCTGAAACTCTGATATGCGAATCAAAATTTCCCAACCTTTAAATATTTATATTTTTACATAATCAATCATACACTTATACATTTGAACAAAAAAAAAAATATAAAATTAAGTATATTATTTCATTTTATTTCTCAATTTATATTTTATGAAACCTTTTATGTTTATTATCTATTATGTATGTAATATAAGTAAAAAAAGGAAGAGAAAAAAAAAAAAAAAAAAGAAGGAAAAAGAAATATTCTGATATGTTTAGGCGCAAAAATAATAATTAATATAGTTAATTCATCTATAAAAATAGAGAAAGGAAAATTTAAATATTGGGGTATCATAATGTATATATAATAAATAACATATAATAATATATATACATATATATATATATATATATATATATATATATATATATATATATGTATGTGTGTGAACATTTACTATATATGTATTTATATATGTAAAAAATAATTTCAAGTCCTTGATTTATTTTTTCCTTTTAAGTATGCTTCTTAAGTATCGATGTATTATTCTCTTTTTGTGTATATTCAGGAACAATATATTAGTACCCTCCATAAAAATGAACAAAATACATATACAATGGAATGATAAAATGATTAATAGTTATAATAAAACATTATTATTGAATTCCTTAAGGCAGACAAAAAATAATATATTTTATGCTACATATATTAAAATACCTTTTTTACATATTAATCAAAGAAAAATAAATTATTTAAAAAAAGATAATCACAGTATTTATTCAAAATATTATAATAACGAACCAGTATATAATACCTACAACCCTATATTAAATTATGATATTTTAGATATAATTAAAGTGTATGGAAGATTAGCTGAGCATTCCAAATATGAATCTCTGAATATCAATATAAACATAAATGAACAAGATGTACAAGTTAAAGAAAACCATAACTTATTTACAAAATTTTTTTCCTTTTTAAAAAGTAAAAGTACAAATGATTACAATAAAGTTTATTGGTTTCATCATTTTCTAAAATGTGGAAAAATGAACTTTAACGACTTCAGAAACTCATTATTTAAATTAAAATTCAAATGGCCAAAGGATTCCATCTTTCCAACATATAATATTTTTTTATTTGAAAAAGGTTTGAATAAAAATATGGACTCACCAACAATTAGAAAAAAAGTGGAAAATTATATGCAATATCAAGAAATAAATGAAAATCTTTTGAAAAGTTGTTTCTACTGTTTCTCGAACGGTAAAGAATATATAACGGTATATGATATTTTAAGAACATTTAATAATTGGAAGAAAATTAGTAAACATAAAAATAATGACAAACCTAAAGGATTTTTCTCATTCTTTAAAAAAGAACATAACGAAGAAAACGAATCAGTTGATTGGTTTACATTCAAAAAGAAAATTGATCTCAGTACAATTCACATGTACGAATCAAAAAAATGATATCATATATATATATATATATATATATATATATATATATATATATATATATATATGTCTTTTTTTATTGTAAGTTTTTATAAAATTTTATCAATTTATTTATTCATTACTTTTTTTTGTAATTATTAATTTTTTTTTTTTTTAATTTTACACACTATAAAAGAATATGTATATCACATCATATAAACCATTTATTATTAAACTTCTTCATACTTGTCGTGTATAAAGTAAAAATCCTTCCATTAGTAATTACCAAATGATATAAGTATATAAATATATATATATATATATATATATATATATATATGTATAGGTGTTAACGTCAAAAAATAAAATAAAATATTTGAATACAAAAAGATAATAATCCGTATTAATATTCATATATAAATAACACCATAGTAAAAACAAAAAAATTACATTTTTCAATAATACATAATTATCCTCAAAAAAAAAAAAAAAAAAAAAGAAATATTGCTTTTTATAATTTTCTAATATAGCTAGCCAAAAAAAAAAAAAAAATTATTATCGTTCATAAATTTTTGACCATATTAAAAAAAATCAGAAAAAAAAAAAAAATGAAAAATTTAAAATAGACCATATTTAACTATATAGAAAAATTAAAAAAAAAAAAAAAAAACAATAAAAAGAACATAAAAATAAATTAAAGTCGTATCATAAATGATAAATATATATATATATATATATATAATATATATAATATATCTACAAAATAATGTAAACATATTTATGTATGGTTTTTTGTTTTTTTTATTAAAAATAAAATAAAAAAAAAAAAAGAAAAGGATATTGAAAATAGTTAATTTGTACACAAAAATTAAAAAAAAAAATTATATAAAACTATATACATACATATATATATATATATATATATATATATAAGTTGAATATATATTAATACAAAGATATATTTTTTGTTGTATGGCAATTGTCTTTTAAAACTACATATATAATAATATAAAATTTTTATATATTTTTATTATATTATTGGAAGCGATTAGTTTTATTAATAAATGTTGATTTACTTAAAAAATAATTTTTAGCACTATAATCCTTTTTATTCGTATGAATGTTTTCTTGTTTTTTTTTTTTTTTATTATATGGTAAATACTGGAAATCCTTTTTAGTTAACCTTATTATAGATGATCCAAACAAATAAATGGATCCAAAATTTTCTAACCATACAGTTTTATATAAGGAGTTTGAACCAATTTTCGAATTTATAACAATTTCGGTCCATACTGAATTTGAAAAATCATAAAAATAAATATCATATTTTGGTAAGGAAGAATTTTTACATTCACCACCTATTATAAACATATAATCATTAATTAAAACACAACTATGTCTATATCTCTTTTCAGGTATTTCTCCTTTTCCAATAATTTCAAAACATTTATTCGTTTCTATATTATATATAAATAAATTATTACAAAAATTTAATTTGATTTTATTACTATTAAAGCTATAAAAATCTATACCCCCAAAAATATATAAATTGCTTTTATAATATACACACGAATGACCAGCTCTTTTACCTAACCATTGTACACGTTTTATATTTATATCACTTTTTATTATATCACAAATATATGTGCACTTTTTATTATTTAAACAATTAAAACAAAGAAAATCATTCCTTTCATGATAGATATTTGTTTTTTCATTTGTTAAAATATTAATTTTATTATGATTCTTATTATATGTATCGTTTGGATACATATTCACATCATTTTTATCGCATTTGTCATTATTTATATGTTTAAAATGTAGCATATCTGATGAGTCAGAAATGAGGTTATACACATCTTCAATAGGATAATTATTAATATGATTACTATTAATATGATTACTATTAATATGATTACTATTAATATGATTACTATTAATATGATTACTATTAATATGATTACTATTAATATGATTACTATTAATATTATTACTATTAATATTATTACTATTAATATTATTACTATTAATATGGGTACTGTTAATATTATTACTATTAATATTATTACTATTAATATTATTTCTATTAATATTATTACTATTAATATTATTATTATCATCATTATTATGATCAAAATTATTCAACAAACTAACAATATCTTGACTCATCTTATAATTAATATCCTTTTTCTGTTTACTATTTTTCATATTTGTCGTAGAGGAAGAACAAATTACATTATCAAAAGATCCTCTCACTTCTATCCCTTCACCTAGACTATCAAAAATATCATTCCCCAAGTTTGTGCTACTAATTGTTCCAATAGTACCTATAGTTGTTGTAATCTGCTCATATGTATTTTTTCCTAAAGATTTATTAAGCACATTTACAGGTTCATTATTTTGTTCAAAATTCTTCGGAAAAATATTATTACATGAAAATAATGAAAAGTTATCATAATTCTTTTGATCATCAAAAATGTCATCACATATATCATCAGAATATGATTTTTTTTCATTACATGTATTTAAATTCTTTTCTATATCTAATAATAAATTATCGTTTCTTTTTTTGATATGTATATCATCTACTAAACTATTTTCATTAATTTGCTCATATTGAATATTTTTCTTTTTCTCATTTTCCCTATATGGATATAATTCTATCCACTTGTTATTATAAAAATCATACAAATATAAATCATTATAAATAACATCTACATATTCATCCTTGTTTTTAATTGTATTCCCCTTACCTCCAAATAAATAAATTAATGAATAACAATCTTCATTAACACTACAAATTGAAAAATAATCTCGAGCTTTTATAATTCGTTTCCTTTTTTTGAAAAAATTATTTTTTTCATTTTGTAAAAACTCATAAATTTCAGACATACCATTGACATATTCTACATAATTATAATAACATTCATTTTTACTATTAAAATAAAATTGGTCACCACCTGTCATTTCGTTCTGATTTATTTCTTTTATACTTTCTTGTAAAACCCTTGATTCCTTTTTTGATGCATTACTATTGTTCCACTCAATTTGGCTATAAAAATTATTTGACACTATATCGTTATCACAAGATAAATCATTTTGTATGTTCTTATAATCATCATATAAAATATCCTTTGATATATTTTTATGATTATCATAAGGCAAACAATTACTTGAATATTTATCGAGGCTATTATTCTTCTTCTTATTAATATTATGAACATAAGGACTATCACATTGAGCATCACAATCAGCATCACAATCAGCATCACAATCAACACCACCATCAACACCACAATCAACACCACTATCAACACCACTATCAACACCACTATCATTATGAGTATCGCTATCAATATCATCATCAGCACCGGCAACATAAGCAGCATTCTCACATTTATATATATATTTATCATCAAATATATCCAATTCTTTGTTTTCCTTTTTCGCATTTTTTTTGTTATTTATCCTTTTCCCATCACTTTTTACATTACTTTGCCTTTTAATTAGATTAAAAAAGGTTTGAAAATTACTTATTTCATCATTAAATGTATCCACAACTATAGTTGAAAAAAGTGTATTCATATTATGTACATTAATTTTACAAATATTCATAAAATGAGCATTACTACTTATAATAAATAAAGAATTGTTTAGGTAGACCATGTCGGTATAATTAATAAATGAAATATTATTATGATATTTATAATATGATTTATTTATATTTGCATTGAAATCATCTTTAATATCACAACTCGATAAAGACAATAGTGTATTTTTTCTTAGAGACATTTCTTCATATATATTTAAAAAGATATACCATACATTATTATATGGTGTATACAAATATATACATTTTTTTATTTTATCAAAAATATATATATTATCATTTAATACGCATACACCATCACATCTATTTTTATATACTTTTGAATCGAATCCAATATTATCAATATTAAATTCGTACACATTTTTTTTTATCACTTGATTGTCAGCAATCTTATTATTATTACTACAACTTTTAGTAAAATTGAAATTATTCTTTATATTACTATTTTTACATTTATTTTTATCGTCGTATTTTGATTTTATATCATATTTATTAATATTTATAATATTTATATTATCATTATAATATTTTCCTTTGAATTTTTTATTTTCATTAATATTCATTTTATTTTTTTCTTTCTTATCTATATTATAACATACAGATGTCTCATCTCCTTTATAATATACTTTTTTTTTTATCACATCCTTATAATTATTCATATTATTATTATAAAAATCACCACAGTAATTATTACTACTATTATTACTAATACTGTCATTATCAATAATGCTTTGGTCCTTATTTATTATTTTTTTCTTTTTTTTATTCTTTTTATTCCTATATATGTGATCACTTTTATTCATAAATAATGAACTTTGTGAAGATGATTCCTTGGAGTGACAAAGGTTACTGTTATTTGTAACGTCCACAAAATTACTTATGAGATTTTCATTTTCTATATTATTATAATTATATAAATTTACATTTCTATTATATATATTTTTGCTTTTCTGGTATAAGTAATTTATTATATTCATAATTACATTTTAGTTTTTTTTGTTGAAGAAAAAAAAAAATGAGAAAAAGATCATAATAATAAAATTATACAAATATGAATTAATGAAAAATAATTCTTACAAATTAGTAATATATATTATATTACTTATGCACACATATATTAAAATATATAAACATATAAATATATAAATATATAAATACGCATATAACTAATAATACACCTATATAATACATAAATAAATAAATATATATATATATATATATATATATATATAGATCTTATATAAAAATATTGTTAATTTAAATACATAAATCAGCTACTCTTATTTTCATAATATATAACTAAACATAAAAAAATATATTTATATATAAAGAATTATATCATGGTGTACTTATTTATTTATTTATTCATTCATTTTTTTTTTTTTTACTTTTCTAAAATCACTACAAGTTTTATAAAACAACACAAATTACAAAAGCAATACGGTACACATTTCCTGTTCAAATGAGTTATATCTTAATTTAAGGAAAAAAAAAAAAAAAAAAAAAAAAAAAAAAAAAAAAACAAATTAAATAAAAATAATATATATATATATAAACAATATATTTATCATATAAAAGGTATTTAAAATGTGACATAAAAAAAAAAAAGAAAAACTTAAATATACATATATATATATATATATATATATATTGTTTTATATGACGAGAAAAAACGATAATAATAATAAAAGAAAGAAATGATATATACTTTCTTCTCTATATATTTATTTAATTTTTTAACTTATTTCATAAAATCATATATAAATATATATATATATATATTTTATTAAAGAAATAAAAAAAATAGAAACGTACATGAAAAATAAATAATATATATATATATGTATATATTATATTTATAAAAATATACCAATTTACAAAAAAATAAAAATAAAATAAATAATATATAATGTTACATGAAGGGGGAAATAATAAATTTTTTAATATTTATATATATAATATACATATATTAAAGATTTTACAAATATGCCATATGGAAAAATAATATGCATATATATATATATATATATATATATATATATATATATATATTTAATATATTTATTTTACAGAATGGAGATTATTTGTTACAATTTTTATAATTTAATTGTTTTATTTTAAAGGAGAAACAAATTATGTACTTCATGTTATAAGTAATTTTATATTTTAAAAACAATAAAAAAAACGAAAAAAAAAAAAAAATTAAAAAATTAAATATATTTGAAATTTTCTTTGTTTTATACTTTTAAACATATGTATTAATATACAAAAACTGTAAAAATATATAATAATATGTAAAACATAAAATGTACACATACAAAATATATAAACACTATAATATTATATATATATATATAGTTCATATTACATATAACCAAGACACAAAAAGGAAAAAAATTTGTTTATTTTTTTATATTTTTATGGATGTATATTTTTTTTTTTTTTTGGAAATTTTAAAATTTTATGAAACTTCCCATTTTGTCATAATTATATTTTTAAATTTATAAAAAATATATATATATAATAAATTAATGTATTATGATACAGTAGTTAAATACATTTTATTTTATTATTATTTTATTTATTTTTTTTTTATGAATAATTAATTTATCCTTGTTCATCATAAATTACATATTTATTTATGATATATGAAATATTACTTTTAAAAAAAGAATTATATTTAAAAAAAAAATTATATCATTATTAAAAAAATGAAAAAGAAAAAGAGCACAAAAATATTTAACACCTTTGTTATATATATGTTGTATATTTATGATAGTTGTAGCAAAAAATAAATCCATAGGATTCACATTTCATTATAATTATAAGAGTACTAAGGATAGATATAAATATATATACATATTATATATATATATATATATATATATATATATATATATATATATATATATATTTCCTTTTTATTAACATATTTCGAAATATGATATTTATTATATAAGAGTGAACCTTGAGAATATGTTGAAATTAAAAAAAATTGGCACACATAAAAATATATGAACCTATATTTTTTTATTTTCTTATATTTTTATTTTCGTATTTAATAAAAAAAATTCTCTTAATATAAAAATGCTCTAAATTCTAAGTTGATTTTCCTAACTTTAATGTATATGTCATTTTAAAATGTAATAAAAAGGCGAGAAAAAAAACAAAAAATAAAACAAAAAATAAAACAAAAAATAAAACAAAAAATAAAACAAAAAATTAAACAAAAAATAAAACAAAAAAACAAGTAAATATTACATTATACCTAAATATTAATACATTTATATATAGCACAATTTTAGGTGTTATTTTTTTGATATCTATATTTTTAAAAGTCTTTATATTAATTTCACTTAATATAAAAATCAAATAGCATATTTCTTAACTTATTTCACAATGTATATGCATGAATATTTTATTATTCATTTATTATACACATATATAAAAACCATTTTCATATAGCTCTATTTTATTTTATCATAAAAAAAAAATTATATTCTACAATATAATTATATATTCATATATTACATATCATATATTATATATATATATATATATATAAATATATTTATTTATTTTTTTATTATGTAATATATATCCTATATTTTTCGACAATTTTTTTATGTTATTCCATATTTATATAAATACTAACCAAGTGAATACAAACATACAATAAATAAATAAATAAATATATAATATATATATATATAATATATTTTATCTTATTATATTTTTCTTTTTATTTTTTCATGACATATAAAAATAATACTTCAAAAAAGTATATAGCTTTTATATTCATTTATTTATGACATTTCTCTTTATTTTTTATTTTTAAATATATAATAAAAATAAATACTAACCAAATCCTTGATTTAAAAAAAATAATATAAATTCTCATATTTTTATTAATAAAAGTATTATTTATACAAAAAAAAAAAAAAAAAGAACATCATAAAAAGTATCTTTTATTTTTATAATTCTATTTTATATATAGTATCCAATATAAAATAAGATGAGATATACATATAATATATATATATAAATAAAAGAAAAAAAATTTTTTTGCAACAAGCTATATATTATATTCTTAAAATTTTATAACTCATACAAAAAAAAAAAAAAACAACAATAAATAATAAATTTATTTTTAATGTAAAATATATATAAACTCAAAAAAAAAAAAATACAAATAAAATAACAAAAATTATTTTTAGAAATAAAATAATAATGTTAACTCTTATTATTTGTAAATGCTTTGTTAAAAAAAAAAAAAATGTAATAACGTATATTTTTTATATAAATATAATAAAATGTGATGTAAAAAAATAATTAAGTTTTTTTTTTTTTTTTTTTTTTTTTAAATTAAAATATATTTTTTTTTATGTAATATTATTTATTTATAAAATAAATAATAATAATAATAATAATATACATATATATATATATATATATAATATGATATTTATTATATGCATGTTTAAGTGCATGCCTTCTAAATTCTTTCTTTATATTTTATTTTTTTTTTTGTTCTACATTTTTTTAAGAATAATATTTATTACAGTATTACTTTTACTTATTCATTATATTATATAGATTATTATAATAATACTTATATATATATATATATATTATATATTATATGTATATATATATATATATATATTATATATATACATATATTATATATATATATATATATATATAATATATGTATATATTATAGTACGTATATCTTATATATGTATATTTCTTCTTTAATAAATTGAAAAAATATTTCTTAAAAAAAAAAAAAAGAAAAAGAAAATCAAATAATTATATAGCTGTATAAAATATTTTTTTTTTATATATATTTATAGATATATATATATTAGTACATAAATATATATATTATATATAATGTATTAAAAATATCTCATTAATTAAAATAAACAAATTAAAAAATATATGAGTATAAAAAAATTAAAATATAAAAAAAAAAAAAAAAAAAATTAAAGTATAAGAAAAAAAAAAATATATTTTTTTTTTCCCCCATGTATATATAAAAAATCGCATACAACATGTTAACAGTTTTAGTAGTAAGAATATTTATGTGAAATAATATATATAATATATGATTTTGATATATATATTCATATATAAAAAAACTACATTATATATATTATATTAATATAAATATATTATTCAAAAGAATGCGACTATTTTGTAAAATTATTACATGTATATAATATATATATATAAATATATTATATTTATATATTTTGGTTTTGTATATATATATTTATAAGGATATCTATATCTATATATATATATTTATAACTTTATACTTTTTTGTACTCAGCCCTTACATTTTTTTTTTTTTAAATAGTGTATTTTTATACATTTGAATTATATGATATATATATATATATATGTGATATATTTCTTTATGAGTCATATATAAATAAATTATTATATTTCTTTCTATATTAAGATTTAATAAGAATAACAAAAAAAAAAAAAGAAAAAGAAAAAGAAAAAGAAAAATGTGATCTGTTGAGTTTTTTTTTTCCCCCTTTTTAATAAGCTTTAATAATTTTTGTTTTAATATACATTTGATAATTATTTATTTTAATTCGTATAAATATAAATATATATTTGTATTTCTTTTATTATTCTTTTTTTTTTTTTTTTTTTTGACCTTATATTTTAGTGTTTAGTAAGAATTCATTAGTCTTTTATTCTTTATGAATATTTTATAGAAAGTGAAATAATATATATTTATTTAATATTTCTTACATTTATTATTTAATTGGTATATATGTTTATTTTATTTATTTATTTATATATATATAATCATATACACACATGTATAAAATTTAATGCTAAAATATATGATATACATTATATATATATGAAATTTATGTTTTATATATAACAAATGTGCATAAAATATAAAATTTTTTATGAGAAGTAGAATATATATAATTAGATACATAAATATATATAAGACATTTATTTTATAATATATATATATATATATTTTTTTTTTTTTTTTTTTTTTTTTTTCAAATTATATATATTTATAAAATAGTACATATATATTGAAAGATCCTTATTTTTTTTTTTTTTTTCTTTAAACATACATTTATATGCCTTAAATATATATAAGTAATTATTATATTACAAGACGCAAAAAAAAAAAAAAAAAAAAAAAAAAAAAAAAAAAGGGAAATTAATATAATTATATATAGTGATGATTATATATATATATATATATATATATATAATATATATATATGTTACATATGAAAAATGAAATGATATATAATAAGAATATATTTTTATGTACATATAAAATATATACATAAAATTATATTGAATATTTTGATATGTGTGCATAATAAGAAAAAAAAAAAAAAAAAAAAAAAAAAAAAAAAAAATATATAAGTTAATAAGTTTATATATATATATATATATATATATGTATGTACCCATTATTATTTAATACTTTATAAATAAGAGCTTTTTCATATATGTATTTTTTTTTTTTTTTATATATATTAGGTTTTATTTGATTTCCCAATATTATTATATATATATATATATATAATATAAATAATACATACAAGATTAATTTTTTTGTAAATATATGTACATATATATATATATTTATAATTAGTATTTTTTTTTTTTTTTTTTTTTTTTTTTTTTTTTTTTTTTTGAGTTTACAAATTTTTTGCTCAAAAAAAAAATAATTATTTAATTAATATATACATATATATATTTTTGTATTATATACATACGTAAAGATATACAAATGATACACATTAATATATTTAAGTAAATGAAAAAATAAATAAAAATATATAAGAAAAAAAATAATGAAGTAAATAAAAAAAAAAATGTATTATTTATATGTATAAACATATATACATAAATATATATATATATATTATTTATTATTTTCACACATACACAAAGTATTTATAATTCATATATATAAAAAAAATAAGCTTAAAAAAAAAATATTATATGTAATTATATATAATAAATACAAAATATATATATACAAAAAAAAAAAAAAAAAAAAATATATATATATATAATTATATATATATATATATATATATATAAAGAATGTGTCCTTTTGATGAAAATTTTTATTAGATTATAATTATATTATATTTATTTTATTATTATTATTATTTTTTTTTTTTTTTTTTTCTAATAACAAATTCATATTTTTTTCAAGTAAAGAAAAAACAAAAATAAATATATTTGTGTATGTGTATAATAATTTTTTTTTGATATGAAATTTATATTTTTTATGTATTAAGAAATATATTTATATTGAATAAATTATATATTTTTATAGGCATTAAAATAACAGATATATATATTAATTTTTATTTTATATTTTTTGCTCACACATTGTGTTATATATATATATATATATATATATATATAATATAAATACATCATCATAAAATATTAGTATTTTTATATTAAGATTATACATATATAATTTAGGACAAAATATATTACATTAAATAAAATATATTTCTTATATACATATTTTTATATAAACAATAAAATATATATATAATTTCAATGATTTACGTTAGTGTGTGAATATTATAATATAATATATTTATTTACATTTAATATATTTATTATATTTTTATTCTCACAATTTTTTTTTTATATTTTATACGCAAATTATACACATTCATAATAGTTTTATAGTGCAAATAAAAAAAATATATATATATATATATATATGTATAAATTAAAAAAGTAAAATTGAATAAATATATATATATATATATATATATATATATATATACATATATGTACTTCTTACAACTTTATTTGTTCCTCTTTCTTTAAAGCTTATGTAAACCTTGTGTAATATAAAATGAGTATATCAAATTCAAGCGAGAAAGCTAATCATAAAAATATGGAGGATGATTTAAATATAGGAGAAAATAATAATAACCATAATTTTATATCTAATGATGATGGTAGTTTTATTGATGATAATAATATAATTGAAGATGAATGTATTACTCCTAAGGATGATGAGGAAAATATAAATTCTAAAAGAAAAAAGAAGAGTGGAAAAATGAATAATGAGGAGAATAAAAATATAAGATTAGGAAGAAGAAATGATCAATCTAGATGTGACCAAGGTAACACAATAAATTATCTTCAACAAAATAATAATGTAAATATTAATTCTGTAAGCAATGCCTTACATAATGTAATAAATGAAGTCATGAATAGTTGTGTGGCTCACATGAATAATAACAACAATAATAATGTGAATAATATGAATAATGTGAATAATATGAATAATATGAATAATATGAATAATATGAATAATATGAATAATAGTATAAACAAAATTAATAATAATAATCATAATAATAATCGTTCAACCTATAACAATTTAAATTTTAACATGTTCTCTCATAATAATAATAATACATGCAACTATAACAATGAACCAAATAATTATTTTTTACAAGACGGAGTACATGCAGAAAGTAATAACGCTGATGATGACGAAGTTCTTGAACAAAACGATGATAGAGAAGAAAATCATGTTGATCAAGAAGGACATGGGCATAGAGAAAGACATAGAGAAAGACATAGAGAAAGACAGAGACAAAGAAGACAAGAAGAAGGTGAAGATAATCATCGAAGTATAAATGAATTACATGATGACGAAAATTATAATAACAATAATAATATTAATAATGCAAATGATGAAGAGAATACTAGCGAAAATGAAGATCATAATAATGATAGAGATGATAATAATGAAGATGGTGATGAAGAAAATGATGAGCTTGAGGTTGAGGATGATGAAGATGATGAAAATGATGAGGAATTAAATTTGCAACATCTTAATATGATATCATCATATGAAAGAAGAAATAACATACAAAATAGAAGTAATCATCAAAATAATAACAACAGTATTAATAATAATAATAATAATAATATTTTTGTTAATAATATACATAATAATAATCAAAATAATAATAGTCTAAATCAATTTAGTAGTGTCCATAATAATAATATTCTTCAACACAATAATGCGCATCTTTATAATGATGCAGGAGAAGGATACAATTTATCAAACAGTAATTCAAGTTTAATTCTTAAAAGTGATAAAAAAAAAAAAAATAATAATATTAACAATATTAACAATATTAACAGTATTAACAATAATAATAATATTACTAGTAATAATAAATCCTTATCACATATCAATACCTTAAATAGCGCTATTGTAGATAATCTTACTCAGTATTTACAAAAAGAACTAACATGTCCAATTTGTTTAGATTATTTTTATCTACCCGTAACGATGAATTGTGGACATACTTTTTGTCGTTATTGTATTGGGCATAATAAATTGAATGGTAAAAATTGTCCATTATGTAGACAACCGTTAGGAAATACTGCTTGTATAAATACTATAATTTCTAACTTGGTTCGTATATATAATTTAAGAAGAAAATCTTTAAAAATATATAAATCAATAGAGATAGTTAATACTGTTGATGAAATGTGGTGGAATGAAAATTTTATAAAACCGCAAGTTAGTGTTTCTTTATTTTTAAGAATATTTTTACATGATATGATATCACCTCCTATATTTTTTGATGATCTAACATCATGTGTTATTGATTTCTTTACTGTTAATAAACTATGGTCCAAAGCTAAATGGGTATTTAATATAAAAGATTGTAGAGTTTTTTCAGAACTTATTGGGTATGATAAAGATGATAAAGAAACCACCAGTGAAAGATTGCATGCTTGGGTGGAACGTTATATTACTCAAAATCCATCTATGTGTATGAGAAAAGATGAAAAAATTATTTTAAAATTATATCAAGATAGGACACATAGAATAGATAGCCATGTTTTTGATTCATCTGTTTTACCTAATCGTTTACCATGGGATGGAGGTAGACATGCAAAAAGCTTAATTCATATGCCACATTCTTCAGTATCCTTATCACATTTATTATTTGTAAAAGCAGAAAATAATAATATAGGTGTAGTAGATTGCGGTTCTACTATCGGTACTATGATTAAGGTAAATAATTATCATGTATTAAAAGAAGGTGATGTAATACATATAGGAGATAGATTAGAAGTTACAGTATCTATTGATAAAAATACAGCAGGTATGCCATATAAAGGATATGTATGGAATAAAAATGCAAATAAAGTATTAGATAGACATGAATTAAATGAACTAATTAAAATGGAAACAAATAGCAATCAAGATATATTCATAACAGAAGATCAAATACCTTCTTATTGTGAAAATATTGAATCCAACCTATTAATTAAATTTGATTTTGGTACTACCAAAGAAGAAATTACACCGAAAACTGAATATATAGATCCTAAAGGTGTTGTATTAGGAAGAGGTCCATATGCTCAATCTAGTTATAAAAAAATATCAGTTACCAATTCAAATGGTTATGTATCTAGAGAACATTGTTTAATTTATTATGATGGATCAAAAGATGCTGGTGAAAGATGGTTATTAAGAGATACAAGTACATTAGGAACATTTCTTAAGATAAAACCTTTTTCGAATCCGATCCCCTTACCAATAGGTTCTATATTTAAAGCTGGTCAATGTAAAATAGAAGTATGTTCTCACGACTCGGCTCAATTTATTCAGTACCCGGAAAGATCCATATCGTTGCATAATACAAACAACCCCTCAAACACGGATAACAACAATAATAATAATAGTAATAATAATAATAATAATAATAATAATAATAACAATAATAATAATAACAACAATAATAACAACAATAATAACAATAATAACAACAATAATAACAATAATAATAATAATAATAATGCGGATAGTAGAAATAACGACAACGATAGCAATAATACAAATAACAACAATAGTAACAACAGCAGTAATAATAACAATAATAACAACAGCAATAATAATAATGGTGGAAATAATAATAGCAGCGGAAATACAAACAATAGTGGAAGTAATAACAGCGCAAATAATCATAGTAATAATAATAACAATGTACAGAATAACAATACAAATAATAATAATATTAACAATCTTCCCAATTCTAGTCATGCTAACAACAATCATTCAAACGATAACAACAATAATAACAATAATAACAATTATAGAAGTAACCCTGCTCATACATGTACTTCAAATAATTCTTATTATCGTAATTCAGCAAGCACAAATAATTTTGCAAACAATATGAATTCCAGTTATAATAATATAATCAATGGTATATATAATTATCAAAATAATGCAAGAAATTTAAATAACTCTTCATCCTTTGGTATAACAAATATTCTACAAGATAATTCTTTACTTGAAAATATGTCAAACATTGTTAATCAAAATAGTAACTTTGAGACAATTGTTCAAAATTTATTTCAAAGAAATGTAAACACATTAGGAAGGGAAAATAACGTTTCTGTATTCTCATCAAGAAATGAACAAATGTGCTTAAATAATAATCATAGCAACATTAACACTAACAGCATGAATAGTAACAATAGTAACAATAGTAATAATAACAACAACAATAATAATAATAATAATAATAATAATAATAGTAATAACCATTGCAATCACGGAGATACCTACTTTTATAACTATCTTCGTTATAGTGTAAATAACAACGGACGTAACAATAACAATAGTGGTAGCATTGATTATTTGAATGATAACGAAGATAGTGATAACAACAATAATGATAGTAGTAGAGAAAGAAATAATAATAGATCAAATGTAAATGATTCGAGCGTTGTAGAAAACCACCAACATTATCACCAAAATAATAATAATAATAATAATAACGATAATAATAACGACGAGCATGATCATAATAACAATAATAGTAGTGGTCATAGAAGCAATAATAATAATCATAATCATAATCATAGTAATTCACAAAATAATAACAATAATGGTAAGAGTAATAATAATAATGGTAACGGACACAATAATTATAACAAGAGTCACAGTAATAATCACAACTGCAATCATCTTAATGTCAACACTCCTGATTACCCCTTTAATATTAATTCTAGATTTAGAGAACATGCATGTAATTCTAGTTTGGGAAGTTGTTTTCTTAAAAATAAAAATTCCGAAATGCAAATATCACAATTAAATTGTAGTTTAAATAGTAACCCTAATAATATGAATAATTTTGTTAATAGTAATGATAACAATTATAATTTTATTCCGTATAGTTTAGATCAAAGCAATAGTAAATATGAGAATAATATATCCATAATAAATAACAATAATAATAATATGATTAATATGAATAGTATGAATAACCAACATGCTGCTGTTTTGGATAATACAAATTCATTATTTAATATAGACAAATTTACATTAGAAAGGAGAAATATAAACATATGTGCAAATATAAGTTCTATCTTTAATAATATTAATATGGATAGTCCTAGTGTAGACAATCGAGTAAATTTGGTTTCGAACGAAACTCTACAAACTTCACCTATTAGAATTATGCATTCATTAAACGCAAACAAAAAATCAGAGAAAACGAAAACTAACGATGTTTACAAAAATATTAATAAAAATAATATAGAAAGGAAAAATAGTAAAAATGGACTCAAAAAGTTTCTAATTAATAATAACAAATTAGATATTTTATTAAAAAAAAAAAGAAATCATTCTGAAACTTTTCTTTATACAAATCAAATGAGTACAACACAAGATGAAGAAGAATCAGGATCCAACATTATAAATACAACAAATTATGCAGAAGCTGGTGGTATATATAATGAAATGAATTCTCTAAAATTAATATATAATTATATTAATAATTTAAATATAAATAATCAAAAGACCAATGTATCTCCTTCGAATAATATTATAGAATGTAATAGCGATTTGAAAATACAAAATAATGCAAATACAAAAAATTTAAATTCAATTATTTCTTCTGGACACTTTAATCATATAACCGAGAACAATCATAATAATAATAATAATAATATCAATAATATGAGTATTAATATCAGTTCTCATAAATATAATTATAACCATAACCAAAACAACACTAATCATTTTAATGATCTTCATCATTCTTATAATAATATTAATGATCCAATAATTATAGATAATATCAAAACAAAAAAACTTTTATTTTCCGATCACAACAATGTTAATCAAAATTCATTTTTTCAATCAATAAAAATGAATAATTAATATATAACAGGAGTGTAACTTCATACAAAATATTTACCATCATCATCACATAATGGAAAAATAAAATAAAATAATATAATATAATAAATTATAATACCTTTAGCTAAATATATACATATATATATATATATATATATATATATATATATATATGTGTGTGTGTGTACATTAATATGTTTGCTTTAGTACCCTTATACATATATATTATATATATGTATTTTTTTTTTTTTTTTTTTTGATTATAAGGTATTTTTTATTTTACACAAGGTTTACATAAATAAAATAATTGATTATTTTTGTATATTATTTATATATATATATATATATATATATATATATATATGTTTTTTTTTTTTTTTTTTTTTTTTTTATCTTTATAAATTATATATCAACGAAAAACTTATATATATATATATATATATAAATGTTTATAATATTCAAAAAAATAAAAATGAGAATAATTATAAGGATCGTGACGAAAAGAAAAATTTTGTTTTTTCTTTTTTCAATATATATATGGTGTATATGTCCTTTTTTGTGTTTTTATTTTCTTATTAAATATGAGTTATTGAGTTAATCATGTGACATAAATTATAATCATGGAGTTGAATAAATCATGTTGTTAGCTTTTCTTATTGATTATATTAAAATGTAGATATGAATAATATGTCATATAATATCTATATATAATAATAAAAATATATATATATATATATATAAAAGTTTGACAAAAATTATAAAAGGGTACAAATGAAAATATTTTTATACATTCATAGTTATAATATATTTATATTGTTCTATTTTAAATATTTATCTATCATTATATATATATATTAATTTATTTATTTTTTTTTTTTTTTTTTTTTTTTTTTTTTTTTTTTGGTATCCTCATATTTTAATTTTTTTGCTTTATTTGCATTCTTTTTTAAATATATTTTTTTTTTTTTTTTTTGAAAGGAATGGAATTTTAATATAACATAATATATAGTATAGCATAATAATTATACATTAAAGACAAGAAATTTGTTATAAAAGAATTCTTAATACATATACATATATATATATATATATATATATATATGATATATAAATTTTTGCTTTTCATTTTTATTAGTTTTTATAATTAGAGAGATTAATTCTTCTTTTTTTGGCAACATGTTCTTCATTGTTAACTGTTGATACGGTAATTTTAGTAACTTCAGCTTTTTCCTTATTTAAGACAGATTTATCAAATTCGGACTAATAAAAAAAATATTATATATATATATATATATATTTACTATATATATATATATATATTTACATATATTGACACATGTTTATACATATTTATACATAGTTATAAATAGATACTTATTTTTCCTTACTTTTGTTGTTACGACCAATTCTTTGGCTATAGTTTGGCTTCCTAACTCTTTCCCTTCTTCCCCTTCTTCTTCGATTTGTCTTTTAAGATCATTAATTTGTATTTGCACATCATCATAAGTATCTCTTATAATTTTTTCATTTGTATTTTCTGGAAGGGGTGTTGTTTTCTGTCTTACGTCTAACAATATCTTTTTTACTTTTTCAAGGTATTCTACTGCTTCTTTTCTCTTTCCGCAAAACATATAACTTTGTGATAATGATATTAAAGGCGCGATCAGATTTTCATCTCCAACTTTGTATTTTTCCCTTAGATCAACGCATTTTTCATATTCCTAAAAAGGATGCAATTTTTTAGTAAATAACATAATAAAATAAAAATAAAAAAAAATAAAAAAATTATTATTATAAATATAAAGGACAAATGAACGCGCATAAAAAGAGGAACAAATCTCATATTTTTCTTATAGCAGTTTTGTATATGACATATATATATATATATATATATATATATATATATTTATTTATTTAATTTTTTTTACCTTTAGCGCTTCGAAAAAAAAGTGATTTAATAAATTAATATCTCCTAACCTTATGAAGACATAAGTATAATTTAGTATGTCTCTTTTAGGTATATCCTTTTTCTCTTCTAATAATTTTTCAAAACATTTTCTTGAGAATTCGAACATTTCAAAGGCAAGCTGTATAAAAAATGATAAAATATATACGTTTCATAAAAGGGAACGTTTAGAAATAAAAATGTAATTATAAATATAAATACATATATATATATATATATATATATATATATATATATATACATACTTGTTCGTCTGTAACTTCTTCTTCTTTATCTGCCGATTCCTCATTATCAGACACTTCAACTTGTTTTTCTAAAAAAAAAAAAAAAAAAAAAAAAAGATGGGCATGTAATATGTATTTTCTTCTCCATATAACAATTAAAATGATAATAAATAAATTTCCAGAATAACACATTATATGTTATATTTACTTTTTTTTAAAAATTCAAAAAGATCATTTTTTTCCTCCTCTTTTGTGAGCAAAGCATCAGCAAAACTTAAATAAAATTCTCTTAAATCGCTATGAATACTTCCCTCAATATTTAATTCTTTGACCCTATAAAAAAAAAAAATTAATACGCCAAAGTATATAAATAAGAACATTCCAATGAATGTAAACAAATATTAATAAACAAATACATACATATATTATATATATACATATATATATATATATATTGAAAGAGAGTGATAAAATGATAAAAATGTGTTAATCATTACTTTTTTTCTACTGCCATTGAAAAACGTTCAGCTGCTACGTCATAATTTTTGTTTTCTTTAAATTCCAATTTTCCCATATCAAATAATTCTTGAGCTGTTCTTGTTTCAAGAAGTTCTACATAAAAAGAAAAGAAAAGAAGAAAAAAAAAGAATTATATATGTATATATATATATATTTATTTATTTATTTTAATTATGTACATTATGAAACATTTCCGCATTTATATCTTATTCTTTACATTCACTAAATTATATATAAAAATAATACAACATTTTAATGTACAAAAAAAATAGGCTAACCTCTCTGTTCGTCCACATCGGAATCAACGTTCGTATTTGAACTATCATTAGCTATAATTTCTTCTTCTAATATGAATAATAAAAAATGGAAATAAATAAAACATATAAATATATACAAATATATATATATAATATATATATTTGTATATATTTCATTTTCTCATTTTTACAATAAATTACCTGACATTTTTTTTTCCCTCACTTTTTCTTTTTATTTTTTTTTTAATTTTTAGAAACAAGATTAATATATTAACAAAGAAAAGACTATTGATTATTCAAATATATTCAAAGTTATTATTTTTTGTAATATAGCTTGGAAAAAAATATATTATCTTTGATACACATTTATATATATATATATAAATCTTATACTAATTATATCTTAGAATAGTTTAATATTCTTACATAAAATATATATAAATATAAATTTATATATATATATATATATATATATATATATATATATATATATATATATGTATTTTATTTACTTATTTCACCATATATGAATCTTAATAAGTTTTTATGTTACATAAAAATAATAAGAATATATAATTATTATATATATAATATTATATATATATTTTTACTATATATGCCAACAAATACGATGAGAGCACTAAATAAAATTACAAAAAATATGTTTTTTTTTATTTTATATATATATATATATATATATATATATATATGTACTGTTATATATAGAAAGCATTTGAGCTATTTATATAATATAATATTATAAATGAAAGAGAAAGAAACAAAATAATGAATAAAAATAAAAAATAAAAAAATAAAATATATTAAAATAATTATTATGAATATTAACTTATTAATACATAATTTATTTGATTTAAAATACATATAATTATTACTATTTAAAAAAAAAATAGAAAAAAAGTATTTACTTTTTTGTTCTTAATCAAGTGTTTTTCTTTATGTTAATTTTATGTATTCTATAAATATTATGATTTTTTTTTTTTTTTTTTTTGTATTCTTTCTATAACAATATATAATAATTATATTATTTTGTCTTAAAAAAAAAAAAAGTTTTACACTTTTTCTTCCGTAGGCAATAAAATATGAAAAAATAAAATACACTTAAATGTTTTTATGATATATATATATATATATATATATATATATATATATATATATGTAATTATTATGAAGGCTTCTTACAATTGTGGAATGTAATATATATGTAAATATATTATATATGTTTCTTATTTTGCATATATATAATTGTATGATTTTTATGAATGAATTCTTTTTTAACTCAGTGAGTACATATATAATATATTCTCGTACTTTTTTTTTTTTTTTTTTTAATATTTAAAATATGTGTGTATAGTTTCTTTTATAATTATAATAATCCAGCAGCAGCAAATTATTTTATTAATTGGTATAAAATATATATATATATATATATATATATATATATATAACCAGTTAGTCTTATTATTTTAAAGTGGAATATATATAAATAATTAAATATATATATATATATATATATATATATATATATATATATATATATATATATATTTATATATACGTTTTCATTTATATACGCACATGGTTGATATTAATTCATTAAATTTATTTTTTTTCTAAAAGAATTAATAATACAATAATACGTGTGCTTAATATATTAGAACATTTTATTTTTTATAATTTTTTCCTTAAAAGTAAAATAATTAAAGCTATAAAATAAAAAGACATATTGTTTTTCTATACCAGTCAAAATAGCTAGAAAAAAAATAATAATAATAACAAAAAAATAAATAAAAATAAAATAAAATAAAAATTATATGCATATTAGATACCCATTTAAACATCATATATATATATATATATATATATATATATATATATATTTTATCATTTATTTATTTTGTTATTTTTTTTAGATTTATTTTACTTGTTATGCGTTTTATTTGTACAGTAACTTTGTATCAAGTGAAATTAAAAGAAAAAAAGAAAAAAAAAAATGAGATTTCTTAAAATTTTATTTTCTTTAAATTGTCTTGCCAATGTTGGATTTTATAGAAATTTTGCGTGTAAGAATTTATTTTTTGAAAATTCTTTTATAAGAAAAGATCTATATACTTATTTTATTCATAAAAGAAAATATTTTCACTTAAACAAAAAGGATATATGTACTAATACAATTATAATACCTTTTTATGAGGATAATTATTCTTATATATTTTATGATGATAAACAAGAAGGTATCGTTGTGGATCCTGCAGATTATAATATAATAAATGATATATCTAAGAAAGAAAATATAAAAATAAAACATGTCTTATGTACACATAAACATTCTGATCATAATAATGGAAATAAATATTATTATGATAAAAATATAAATGTATATGGTATAAAAGAATATGATAATAAATATATCAATCAAGATATTTCGAATCTTAAACATTTCCAAATAAATAATTTTAAAATAAACATATTCCTTTCTAATTTTCATAGTAAAAATCAGGTTTCTTATTTAATTGAAAATCAAAATAATAAATTAAAGAAGAAAATATTTTTCACTGGAGACTTTTTATTTATAAGTGGAATAGGAAAAAATTTTGAACAAGACAATGAAGATTTATATAATTCTATAAATAAATTAAAATTACTGGATAAACAAAATATATACATATTTTGTGGTCATGAATATACATTCGATAATTTAAAATTTGCTTTAACTGTTGATGGTACTAATAAACATTTATTATCTTTTTATGACCATGTTGTAAATGCAAACAAAAATTATCCAACTGTTCCTACATTACTTGAGGATGAATATTTATATAATCCATTCCTAAGATGTGATCAGAACGATGTAAGAAAATCTATAGAACTTTATGCAAAAGAAAAAAACATAAAAATTCAACAGGAGAGTGATTACATAGTAATATTGAGATTAATGAAGGATAATTTTAAAGCCTCATAAAAAGGTTATCTATTTTATAATTTTTTTTAAATAAAATCATATATATAAAATTATTTCCTATATTCACATCTATACTTTAATATCAATAGGATATATATATATATATAATATTATGTAAATTTTAATATTAATTTTTTTTTTTTTTTTTTTCTCACATTTATCTTGTACATTTAAATATTGACTCATTTTATTGTATAATAATATAATATTACAATTAATTACGATAAAGTAATAAAATTAACAGATTTGAAGTTTTTTCTTTTCTTTTTTCAAAATGTTTAGAATATAAATGAATGTGTAAAATGTATATATATATATATATATATATATATATATATATATTTATTTATTTATTCATATATTTAAATTCTTATCTGCGTTGTTTTATACATATATATACATTAATATATGTATATTGTTTAATATATACAAATCGATATAATTATGAATAGGAAAATATATAAAATAAATAAGTTAATACATTACAGTGTGATAATTAATATATCATATAAAAAATAAATATGGATATGGGTTATATATAAATATTTATATAATGTATACATTTATATATATTGGTTCTTTTTTTTTTTTTTTCTCTTTTTTTGTAATACTTATGTGGTGGGATGCATTATTCGAATTATACGAGTACACACTAATATATATATTTATTATAATACATATATATATATATATATATATATCTGTAACCCTATTTCAATATATTCTTGTGAACTTTTTCTTTTTTTAAAAGAAACCTCCATATTACTGTAATGAAGTAATTATATTTACTTATTAAGAATGTTTTTGTGAGATATCACATCATGTTAAAAAATATATATATATATATTTATGTTTATTTTTATATATTTATTTTTCCATGCAACAATATTATATATAATACTATTTTTCTTTTTTATAATATATGCTTTTTTTTTCTTTTATTTTATTTTATTTTAACATTAAATTTTTTGGTTCCACTATTTTGAATGTTATAAAAATATGATAAATATATAATTTAAATATAAAACATAGAAAAAAAAAAAAAAAAAAATTTTACCAAAAAATGCAATTTTTTGATATATAATAAAATAAATATAAAATAAATATTTATTTTTTTTTTCGTTTTATTTTATATAATATATCTCATACATAATTTAAATATATATATATATATATATATATAATATTATACTATATATATTTAATAATTTTTTTTTTTTTTTTTTTTTTTTTTTTTTAATACTTAAAAATTTTATACATATATATATTATATATATATATATATATATATTAATAAAATATGAGAAAAAAAAAATATATTTATATATAAATATTAAAATTAATATATTATAATAAATTATATATATTTTACAATACAATATATATATATATATATATAATACTGAAAAGAAATATTTTTCAATATTAATAATAATATATTTATTATATATAATATATAACCCAACGTTTTATAAAAAAATTAACAAATTTATATATTTTTTTTATATATACTTTTTTGTTATATATATTCCAAGCTATGTTTTTTTAATTATTCATTTTTTTTATTATTTTTAATTTTTGTTTCTTTTTTTTTTTTTTTTTTTTTCTTTCATTTATTTTATTTTTTTTTCATTATTTTATTCTTTTTCATTATTTTATTCTTTTTCTCATTTTCTTCATCTTTACTTTTTTTTTTTTTTTTCCTTTTGAGTATTTTTGTTTATCAAAAAGGAAAAATTATATTTATATTTTTAATATACCAAATATTATAGAGAATAAACCATATATATATTGTATAATTCAGAAGAAATGAGAAAAAATAAGAATTAAAATAAATGAGAAAGAAAAAAATAATAAAGTATATATTTAATATATATATGTATAAGTACAACCTTTAAGAGAAATATAAAAAAAAAAAAAAAAAAAAAAAAAGATTGAGAAAAATGAATTCTTGTAATGGATGAGCTTTTGTTCTTTTAAGAAAATAAAAGAAATAATGTTATATTTCATTAGCTCTTTCAATCAATCTATATATATATATATATATATATTTATTTATTTATTTATTTATTTATATCATTTGACAAGTTTGTTAATATATAAGACGTATTAATTACATTAGGCGAATTAATTCACAATATATTTATTTATATATTTTTATTTATATATTTATATTTATATATATATATATATATTATATATGTGGAAAAAAAAATGGATGGTACCATTGAACTTTTGCCTAATGTAAAGAATGATCATTTTTTAGAAAATAAAAATCTAAGAAATGAATATAATAAGTTATATATGCAAAGTTACTACCATATAAATAAACATAGTACAAACGTTGATAACATATATAATAACATAATATGTAATAATAATTATAATATTCACAGATGTAATAGTAACATATCTAATCATACTATCCTTGGGTGTACTAGTGAAAGAAAGTCTTTTAATAAATATAAATTTTTGTTAAACCTTTCAAAAACTTTACTATCAAAAAAATATTTGTCCATTAACTCTAGTGCACAGTTTGAAAAGAAAAATATAAAAAATAAAGATTTCAAACACAAGAATGCAAAGAATACAATAATTAAAGAAAGGACAAAAAGCTACATGTTGTCTTTATTAAAAAAAAATATATGTAATCATTTATATGAAGAAAATAAAATAAAACACTCTAATGAAGAAAAAGTAAAGGGTCCAACTGGAAATTATGACCATATATATAATTTAAAAATAAATAATAAAAATGAGGAGCAAGAAATTAATGAACAGGATAAAAGTGTTCTCAATACATATAAAGATGCACACAAATATGTAAACCACGTAAATGAAAAGGGTTTAAATAATAATAAAGTTTTCGAAAGTATATGTGATAATACAATTATTCTGGGAATTTATAATAATACAGAGGACATAAAAAATTATCAATTAAAGGATAAAACAAAAAATGGAAGCATCAATTTTGATATGCGAAACATACAATTACATAATGCTGACATAGAAGAGGGAGAAAGAGTAACTGACAGAAATAATACAAATGATACGAATAGTAATTATTCTAAAAAAAATGAAGATATAGGAGATAATAAAAATGATGATGATGATAATAATAATAATAATAATAATAATAATAATAATAATAATAATAATGCTAATAGTAATAATAATGGTAATAATGATAATAATAATAATGATAATAATGATAATAATAATAATGCTAATAGTAATAATAATGGTAATAATGATAATGATAATAATAATAATGATAATAATGATAATAATAATAATGATAATAATGATAATAATGATAATGATGATGATGATAATAATGATGATAATAATGATAATAATGATGACGACGATAAAAATGATGATGATAATAATAATAATGATGATAATAAAAACAAAAATGAATACAAAACGTATTACGAAAAAATTAAAGAACTCAAGTCTAATGTTTTCATTAAAGAATATAAGAATTGTGAAAAGTTTGTAAAAAAAAAGATCTTGAAATATATATGTAAAAATGAGATAATAGAAAATGTGAGCAATGTTTTTAATTATGTTAAAAACATATATTTCGTTATTATAAAAAATGAGAAAATGATGTTTTATTTTTTATATAATACAAGAGATGTATTAAATAATATTATATATATGGAAAATGAAAATAAAGTAAGTTATAATGATAGTAAATTTCTTTTATATTTTCTATTAAATGAAGAAAAAATATATAAAAAATTATTTGAAAAATTAAATTTGGATATCGAAAAAGAGAGATTAATATCTAAATTAAAAAAAATAAATCTAAAATTTAATGAATTAAAATATGATTTTGAGAAAAACTTACGTAAAAATAATATACATCAAATATATTTTATGAAGAAAAGAAAAATATTTATTAATAATATGAAAGGATTACAATTTAATAAAAATTCTTTTAATACATCAAGTGCTACAACTATATCAGGATTAAAAATGGTATCCTTAAAAAATGTAATTCCTAAATTGTATAATTGTAAAGATTATAAGAAAACGAATCATTTCTTTTTCAATATGTACGAAAATATCACAAAGGAAAATAATGATGTGCATAATGTGAATGAAACAAAGAAGAAAAATATGAATCATCAAAATGTTAGTAAGAAAGTTCAAGAAAAAATTTTGCCTCCTGAAGAACAAATCAAAAAGAGAAAAAAGAAAACCACCCAACAAAATAACAAAAAGAATAATATGAATAATATGAAAAATAAAAACGTTACGTTTGATGAAAATAATAAACCAATTGAAAATATAAGCAATAATAATGTTAATAGTAATATTATTATTAATAATGATAATAATAATAATAATAATAATGATAATAATAATAATGATAATAATTATAATAATAATGATAACAATAATGATAACAATAATGATGATAACAATAATGATGATGATAATAATAATAATAATAATAATAATAAAGAAGAAGTTGTAAAGAAACCAGCTATTAGAGGTATTACTTCATTTACCTTATTTGCTAGGGAAAAAAGAAAAGAACTACTAGATCAAAAAATATATCTTGGTAGCTCTTTAACAGAACAAACATCAGCAGTTGCTAAAATTTGGAATAGTCTAAGTGATGAACAAAAGAAAGAATGGGCTGTCAAGGCCTCTAAAATTAATGAAGAAAACTTTTTATTACAAAAAAAAAAAAAAAAAAGAAAATTTACTGCTTTCAGTATATTTGCTAGAGAAAAAAGAAAAGAATATAAAGAAAAAAATATTGATATGGGTTTAACGTTAGCACAACAAAATTCTCATGTATCCAAATTATGGAAACAGTTAACGGCAGAAGAAAAAAATAAATATAAAGTCTTATCAAATACAGTCAATGCTACTATAGCTAGAGCTTATAGTAAAAGTGAATCAGGTGGAACAAAAGGAGAAAGAGGTAGTGGTTTCAAGGGTAGAATCAAAGCGTTAGATAATATGATGAGTCAGCATTATGCAAATAATAATATTTTAAATAATGATAGTAATAATAAAAATGATGAAACAATTAAAAAAAGTAATATGGGAAATATTAATGTAAATGAAAATATAAATGCTAACATAAATGTGTCCCATGGAAAAAATGTAACAAATATAGAGAACGTCGGAAATGTACAGAATATGCAAAATATTCAAAATATACAGAATATACAAAATATGCAAAATATGCAAAATATGCAAAATGTACCAAATGGTCATATCAATAATAACCATATTTCTTATGGTGCTAATTCTAATGTATCCAATCTGCACCATACGAACAATACACATATGACTCATCTAAATTGTAATTATTATGATCAAACTAATATGGGAAATAATAACGCATATCAGGATAATAATACTACACTTCCTAATAATCATAACACTTATACTATGAATATGTCTTTATCAGCTAACCAAAATATATCAGATAAGCCAGCTATGGAACTTATACCTACAATGAATGTAGTACACACATATGCAAGTAATTTTAATGGAAATATGTGTAATACGTCTACAAATGTAATTAATACCAATGTAAATATTGATAATATGAATAGTATTAATAATATGAATAATATGAATAGTATGAATAATATAAACAATATGAATAATACAAACAATATCAATAATATCAATAATAATCATAATAGTAGTAGTGGTAGCAGTGCTATTGCTCCTCCATGTGATATCATGACAGATGATCATCTGAACAGTGCAGCTACAACCACGGGTACAATGTCTACAACCTACAATAGCATGACCACAAATAATATGAATAATAAAAATACCAACCAAGTAATGATTATGATGGTAAATAAAGAATTAAATCAAATGAATATAAAGAATAATAATTCAAATGTTGATATGCACCAACTAAAGGGAGATAACAATATGAACAATAATAATATTATGATGAACAATAATAATATTATGATGAACAATAATAATATTGTGATGAACAATAATAATATTATGATGAACAATAATAATATTATGGTGAATAATAATAATATTATGGTGAATAATAATAATAATATGGTGAATAATAATAATATTATGGTGAATAATAATAATAATATGGTGAATAATAATAATAATATGGTGAATAATAATTTAGTAAATGGAAATGTTATTAATAATCAAAGTGTAAATAATAACATAAATTTCAATACATTCCAAATAAATTATAAAAATGTAGAACATACACATATTAATAATGAATCATATCAAAAAATAAATGTATCACAAGTAGATGATTTAATCTTAAAAAAAAAATTAAAAAAAGATGAAAAACTAAAAGTAAAAGAGAAAAAAAATACATTAAGGTTATTTGATAAGCAAAGAAAACAATTATTAAAAGAGGAAAAAAAAATGGATAAAATTAAAACAAATGAAATCAAGTACAATAATACAACTTTATATTATCCGACGACGTATTTAATGAATAACAATATAAATAATAACCAGTATGACATATCAACAAATCAATATATAAATGAACCCCAAGCAAATCATATGAATTATTATAATAATGTAGATAATAAAATGGTAACAACTAATGTAGCAAATAATATGATGAATTTTAATGACGTCAAAAATGTAAATATAGCAAATAATAATATGGTAAATATCAATATGGGGAATATTCATATGGGAACAATTAATAACATTGACAATGTTAATAATGTAAACCATATAAATAATATGAACAGTGGAAATGCCTTCAATTATAGCAATGATTATGTTCCGTATAACCATATAAATAATGTTGTGCTAACTAGAAAGGACAAAAATATACAAATGAACAACAACAACAACAATAATAATAATAATAATAATAATATGTTTGTGAATAATAATAATAGTAATAATGCTCCTATAAGTAATTACAATAAATACCAACATGACAATATGAACAACAACATATTAAAAACTGATCAAGGAAATAACAATATGAACAATTATAATAATTATCCATACAACAACATATATTTTAATGGAACGGTGAACCATGGAAAAATGCCACCTTTACAAAATGGCAATGCTATAAAGCATATGGATGAAAAAGAAATAAACATAAATCTTAATGTACCAAGAAAAAAATTAGAAAAAAAGAATTTTAACAAAATAATGAATATACATGAAGAGACAATATATAAAAATAATAATGAACTAAATTATATACAAAGTAGTGTCCATTATAATCAAATGAATGATAATAATATGAACAATAAAATGATACATGCTCATCATATTCATAAGGACAATATGAATAGTATTAATAATATGAATAATATGAATAGCATAAATAATATAAACAATATAAACAATATGAATAATATAAACAATATAAACAATATAAACAATATAAACAATATAAACAATATGAACAATATAAACAATATAAACAATATAAACAATATAAACAATATAAACAATATAAACAATATAAACAATATGAATAATATAAATAAACATTTTGATTCACATGTGTTGAAAAAAAGAACTAGTGATATAAATCAAAATGAGGGAAATTATTTTAATGAGAAATTAAAAATACAGAATTCATTAAATGATGATTTTTTTGATTTTACTACTACAAATAATAATTGTGAAACTATGCATAGTACAACAACACAAGAAAACATTAATTTAAATAATACTATAAATAATGATTTGAATATAGATATTAATTGTAATCATAACTTGAATTACACAAACAATGAGATTAAAAATAATAGCACATATTACTACCCTTATAATAAAAATAATAAGAATAATGATGTTAATCATATATACGATACACATCAAAATGAAAGAAACATATACCATAAAAATAATATGAATAATAATAATATTATCAATAATGATAATAATTATTCTACATTAGTTAATAACAAAAATTTCATATATTATCCTGAACAAAATTTTTCTCAGACTATTGGAAAAGAGAATCAACATATTTATTATGATACGGTATAACATTGTGTTTGATGTATTTTTATTTTGTTTAGAAGTACCATGCGTCTTTGCATATAAGTACACACAAATATATACATATATATATATATATATATATATATATATATATATATTAAATATATACAATACATGTTATGTATATATAAATATATAGGAATTTTATTTTATTTTTTATATATTTTTCTTTTTTAAGGATTTGGATAAGCCGGAAAGAACTGTACAAGATACCGAAATTATGAGACCTCAGAACAAACTTTTTTTTAACCATCCATCACATCTTTTAGAATTAGTTAATAACAAAATAATAAAAAAGAAGAAAAATCAAAAATCGTCTTTAAATAGTGTTTTTAATGGTAATATAAAAAAAATTCGAAGAATGCATGAATGGCATATAGATGATAGGTATATTTTGTAAATATATAATATATATATATTTATTAATTTATTTATTTACCTTATTTTTATTATCCTTTAGAAGAAACATGCACCATTTGGGATCTTGTCTTGAAGAACAAAAAAAAAAAAATTAAAAAAAAAAGAGACAAGAAAAGAGAAAGGGATGGATGTGATAATGATAAAGAATTTAATGAAATGGGCAATATTGAATATGATTATAATAATTTTGATTTGATGATGTTAAATAATGATTTGAACCATTATTTAAAGGATACAAATAGAAATGAGAATAATGAAGATGATATATTTAATAGTATATTGAATAATATAGACGACAATAATATATATAATAATAACAATAATAAGGAAGTAGCTATTTTAAATGATAAAAATAATGTTATTGAGGAAAATAGAAAAAATGACAACACGGATCATTTACCTGAGGATGATAATAACAATTGTGATGATTTTTTAAATTTATTAAATATAGGTTCATCAAATTTTTCGAACAAATTAAATATAAATGAACATGGTGATGTTATTTATGATGAAAAAAAAAGATTGGGTGCAAATAATTTAATAAATGAAAATAATAATAATAATAACAATTTAGGTTTATTAATGGAAAAGAAAAATGAAATTAATCAAAACCTAAATAAATCTCAAATAGAAAAATATAATTATGCATATAAAAAAAGTAAATTGTGTAAATGGACAGATGAAGAAACAGATAAATTTTATCAAGCCATTGAAATGTTTGGCATAGATCTAATGATGGTAAGAGCCTTAATACCAAAATTTAATGATAAACAAATTAGAGATAAATATAAAAAGGAAAAAAAATCTAATCCATTAAAGATGGAGCAAGCCATTAAAAAAAACAAAGAAATTAATTTAGATGCATACGAAAATGAGCATGGGAAAATTGATCATTCAACTCATTATATGTATTCTGAGTATTCATCAAGTGATGAAAAAAATGGTACTCTTGAATGTATATTAAGAGAATGTATACATTATTTTTTTTTTTTTTTTTTTTTCTTTTTCACATATAGTAATTTGACGCTTATAATAACAATACATGTGTTACACATATTTTGATTATTTATTAATTTTTTTTTTTTTTTTTTTTTTCTTTTTAAGATGAGAATAATAATAATGCTAAAGCGTTCACAAATATAATAGGAGAGTCCGAGATTAATATCCTTACAATTTTTGATGACAAAAATGAAAATGCTAATATTGATGATGAATATGCTGCTAATGAAGAACCTTCAGAATTTAATGTTTTAACATTTTTTTAATTTTTGTACACTTCTTTTTCTTTTTTCTTTTTTTTATGTGTGTATGTTTAGGTGTGTGTGTCTATTTGATTGTTATCAAAAGGGGGAAAAACAAAACAAAAAAAAAAAAAAAAAAAAAAAAAAAAAAAAAAAAAGAATTATACTTTTGATTTTAATTATATATTTTTAAATATATTTATAAATCCTATCCATTTATTATTTTTTTTTCTACAATATGTTATTATATTAATAATATATTTATATTATTCACATTTTTAAATTTTAATGTTGTTAATTCCAATGAATATTTATTTTGTGCTTATTTTGTTAACAAATTATTTAACAAATGTATTAAAACTCAACATTGAAATAAAATAAAATAAAATATAATTTAATATAATATAATAAAACAATTTTTTTTCATATTATAATGATCATATATATTCTTATAATATATATATTTCCTAGCCAATACAACAGTATTCTATTGTATAAATATTATTTTAAAAAAGAAAATATTTTTACTTGTATATATATATATATATATATATATATTTTTTTTTTGAAGTAATATAATATGAAAAAAAGGAAAAAAAAAATCATAAGCAAATAATATAAATAAATGGTTTTTAAAAAAATTCTAACAAAAAATTTGAAAATTATATTAGAAAAAAGATGAAAATTAAAAAAAAAAAAAGGAAAAAAAAAAAAAAAAAAAATTACATAAATATAATAATTATAATCATAAAATAAAATGAATCAATAAAAATTTGATATATAAAAATTAATAATGTAATAATATAAATATTATTATTACTTTAATCTTTTTTTTTTTTTTTTTTTTTTTTTTTTTTTTTTATACATTTACATATCAAAATTGATTAAATGAAAAATGTCTTTTAATTTTCGTTTATAATCTAAATGACTATGTATGATGCCACTTGCATCATAATTTTCCACATTAGGTACTTTGACAGCAATCAAGCCAGCAACATTTATTTTCCATTCCATATATCTATACAAAAATCCTAGAAGCCAATCATTTTTTGAATATACATTAATAACACGATTAGTTACTACCATACGTATTTTTTCCCATACTCTTGTACTAGTAGTAGCAGGAAGACCAATAAATATGGCATTACTTACAATATTATATAATTTCTTTGAATATAAATATTTTAAACAATAAAATATAACACGAGCACCAACTGAATAACCTATTAAAATAACAGGTCGTTGACCAACTGTATTTCTATCACTTAGAGCATCAGCTAAAATACGACCTGCTTGTTGAGCTCTTTCTCTTATTAATAAATATACATTATCTAAATTTGATGCATATTTAATTAATGCTAATGGCCATGTTAAAGCTGCACTTAAAGTACTAGCTATTGTATATTGTAACCATATTCTACTAGCTGTTATTGCAAATTCTTGTGATAACATTGTTTCAATTAATGATCCCAATGTTTTTAATAAATGATTTTCCCATTTCAAACAATATAAATCACAATAACAATTTGGAAACACCTCTAACCATGGATTTGTTATATCATCATCACTTTTAATCTCTCCACTTACACAAACACATACACTCAAAGATTTAGAAATATTACCATTCAACATAATAAATTCAAATGTTTTTATATTTGCTATTCTTCTACTATATTTGTAACCAGTCAAACCTGCTCCACCAGCACCAAACAATGAAACGATAAATGCTAAACCGCTCGCTGAAGCTAAAAATGCAGTTAAACTACTACCACCTGCACCAAGAGCTGTTAAACCTGCTATAATACCTGGAGCAGCTAATCCTGCAGTGAATGCAATTAATGCACCACCCCCTAAAGCTGCTGCAGCAATTTTCATTCTTCTAATATTTCTTCTTTTTGCTGTTTCATTGGTTGATGCTTGTAAAGCACTTATTAAGTCTGCTGCCAAATTTTCTTCTATCCTTAATATTAAAAGTTCATTTATTTTTAAACATTTTGCAAACTTCTGAAAGAATAAATGAATTCTTGCATTATTATTACCTGTCATTATATATGTAGTAATCAAATCTCTTAATAATACTGATTTTACTTCAGGTGCTTTTATAGGCACACCGTGATTTAAATGCTTCTCCATATCACTTTCATCATAATAACTTTCACTTTCATATATATCCATTTTATTTACAATATGACTTTTTATCTTAGATAAAATATCTGAATCATCTATAATATCAGGTTTTACATTTTTCTCATTCATATTTTTTCTTATTTTATTATTTTTTAAATTATTGTTATTGAAATTATTACTGCTACTATTAAGTTGTTCAGACGTATTACTATGACTTTTAATAGGATCACCAAATTCTTCATTTTTTTTTTTCAGTTTTTCACAATAAACATTGCTCTTTATTTTATATTCCTCAATTTGGTCATCTAACTTGTCTTTTTCCTTACGCACATTTGGATTATCTTTAATCTTCTTTTTTTTCTTTTTCTTCTTATTCTTTTTTTTCTTTTTATTACATTCTTTTACTTCGTTGGGATTATCATCATCATTTTTATTATTACCTCCATCCATATTGTCATCATCATCCATATTGTCATCATCATCCATATTGTCATCATCATCCTTATTATAATCTCCATCCTTATTATAATCTCCATCCTTATTATAATCTCCATCCTTATTATAATCTCCATCCTTATTATAATCTCCATCCTTATTATAATCTCCATCCTTATTATAATCTCCATCCTTATTATAATCTCCATCCTTATTATAATCTCCATCCTTATTATAATCTCCATCCTTATTATAATCTCCATCCTTATTGTCACCTCCAGATGATGAAATTTGCTTTTCGTTTTTATACAACACATTTTCCTTCTCAACATTTTCCTTAGATTCTACTTTATAATTGTCGAATTTATTTTTATCAACCGATTTGACCATCAGGGGTTCATTATTACATCCTCCTATACTTGTACATTCATTACTATCATTTATAGGATACCCCTTTTTCGTGTCATATTTATTATTAATCTTTTTTAATATTTTTTCTTCATTCTTATTATTTATACTAAAGTAATCATTTATTGCTTCCTCCTTATAATTTTCATCAATTTCTCTTTCAACAAACGTTTTCGTAGGTGAAATGGAATTTTTTATATGAAATTTGGTGTCTTCAATTTTGAGATTCTCATGTTCTAATAACAATTCATTTTTTAAATATTCTTTATTTTGATCACTTTGCTCATCATCTATATGATCATTTTGCCAAAAGTCCATTTCATTATTTAATTCTTCAACGACATTTTTAAATTTCGCATCTATATTAGCTTGTAGATCTCCTATTTTTTCTAATATATTATCAACAAATGGCTTTTCATATAGAACATAAGGTGTTTTATCTCCTGTTACTTCTCTAAGTATTTTTCTTTGATCAAATGGTTTAATAACACATTGATATGCAATTGGATCTATTACTAATAAATCAGCTAACTGTTTTAAAAAATTTTTACATAATTCATCTAAATGATTTTGTATATCTTCATCTTCAAATGATTCTATATGTTTTATAATAATACATGCAAATAAAGCTAAAATATTTTCTTTAATATCAGTTGGTATAGTAACAAATTTATCATTATTTATTGGTATATATTGTAAACGTAATGCTTCTAAATTAGCATTTAATCTTTTTTTTTGTAATATCCTTTCTTGCTTTTTAATATAATTAATAGTTTCTTGTTCTAACAAATCAGGTAGATCATTAAAAGTATATTTTTCAAAAATATTTGAAGACAAATTTTTGACAAATGAATAACTTTTAAAATATTGTGATGATATCTCATCATCTTTATGTTCTTGTAAATCACTAGGAGGACGAATAAGTACATTATCATGTATTTCATCATCCTTATCATTATTTTTATTCTTTTTATTATATGATAATAAATTATCATTATTATAATATTTTGATTTATCTATATTAAACCGATCATAATTTTCTTCTATATTTATATTTATTTCTTCCGAAGAATTTTCATTAGAATAATCTTTTTTTTTATCATTAAAATGATGATGAAAATTATTATTATTATTATAACATGTTGAAGAACTTTTACATAAACTTTTTAGAAATGCTTCCTCAATTTCTGCATTCTTTAATGGACTTATGTCACTCAAAAAAACTTTTCCTTCTTCTATTTGCTTCTTTATATCTTTATCTATACCTTTTACCACATGTATTGATTCTACAGTTAATATAGTTTTGTTGGATCCTTGAAATATTTGTTTCTCACTTACATAATCATCATCACTAATATCAGGATTAAAGTTATTTTTTAACATTACTCAAACAAAAAAAAAAAAAAAAAAAAAAAAGAAATATGAAATAAGAAATAGGAATTACGAAATAAGAAATACGAAATACGAAAAAAGAAATACAAATAATATATATATATATATATATATATATATATATATGTAAATTATTTATAAAGATGATCCTTTAAAAATCTTCATAAATATGTCAAATATAACAACAAATTGTTATATTAATATTAATACATATATTTTGTTTATTTATATTCCTTTATATTTTCTTGTTTATTCCAATATTAAATAAAAAAGAAATTTCATACATTAAAATGTTATATTTCACTAAAAAAAAATTTATAAAAAAACATAAAAAAAAAAAAAAAAAAAAAAAAAAAAACCAGCGAATATATATATCTATCTTCAAAATAATTCAAATACTGAAATTCTTTTAATTAAATTATATTAAATAAAAAAAAATACACCATTGTTTTTTTTGTTTTAATTTAGAATGAATTTAATTCTGTAAATACCATAATTATATATAATTATATATTTTTACATATAAAATATATATTCTATTTATGATATAATAATAATATTTACATCACATATATTATATATATATATATATATATTTATTTATTTATTTATTTATTAATAATATATTATTATACATTTTTAAAGCATTATATATAAATATTTTTTCATTCAATAAATTTATAAATCTTTAAACATTAATATTAGCTCTGCTTTCAAAAAATATTTTACATTTACATTGATACATTATAAACATATACATCTATAAATATATACTTTTATTCTTTTATAATTTTACCATATATAAATTTTTCCTGTCAATTTTGAAAAAAATAAATAAATAAGTTATTATTATATATATTATACCATATACCATATTTAATATATATATATATATATATATATATATATATATATATATATATATATATTTATATTTATATATATATATTATATATAATAAGTATTACATTATAATTATATATATTTAATTAAATTAACTTCTGAACTTTAAATGTAATTATACATATATATATTATATAGTCGAAATAAAACATAAAAAAATAAAGATAAAAAATAAACATAAAAATATTTTTTTTTCTTATATTAATTAAAATGATAAATGTGCTACATTTCTAAAAAAAAAAAAATTAATTATTCATTTGAACGAATAATGAAAATTTATAAATTAAAAAAAAAAAGAAAGTGTAAAATGCATATAAATATTATAAATATATATAAAATATATATATTGATAAATAATATAGGTCAAACATAAAAATAATGACAAGTTTAAAACAATGAATTTTGTTTATATATATTTTTTTTTTTTTTACATAAATTTCCAATACTTTGCAATGTTTCATGTAAAAAAAAAAAAAAAAAAATAATGAGAAAAAAAAAAAAAAAGAAAAAAAAATTATATATATATATATATATATATATATATAATATTTACAAATGATACTCTGACAAAAATAAAAAAATAATTAAAATTTTATTTTGTTTCAATAAATATGAAATTACTATAATTACCCATGAAGTCATAAAATATAGGGCATTTTATTATTATTATTATTATATATATATATATATATATATTTATTTATTTATATTTATTTATTTAGTAGTACCTTTTCACATTTAACTTTTAACAAAAGGAAAGATTTACATATGCATTAAGGTATCAAAATATTCATGAATTACCATTTATTACAATTTGTCCATTTTTTAAAAAGGTTTAATTATAATAATCTTTTTTTTATATTCCAAGTTTCACAAAACGTTAAAAAAATGTAATATATATATGACATTATACTCCATTTTTTATTTAAATTAAAAAAAAAAAAAATAATAATAAATAGTAAAATAAAAACAGTAATAATAAATATTAATAATATTGGCAATAGGTAAAAAAAAAATATTAGATGATTTTTTCGAAATATATCCACTAAAACAGTATTAATAATAATAAAGATATAAGAATAATTTATACACAACTATAGTTATATGCAATTCATAATTATCTAATTTTTAAAAATATGAATATTTTTATCTTTATGTGTATTCTAATTGTTCCAATTAGCATACATAAAATTAAAGAATTATAATAAAAAAAAAATAAGTAAAACACAAAGGAAAAATATTAAATAAAGAAATTTTTGAAAATGTTTAACATAATTATATATACATATTTTTGTATATATTATTTTGTATTATTTATATTACATTTCATTAATGAAACCTTTTAAATGATTAAAGGTATTTGATATCCTCTTTTTTATTTATTTATTTCCATTTCTATTCCTATTCCTTAACTTATTTTACATATTGTTAAAAATAAAATATAATACATACTTATAAATATATATATATATATATATCTGTGTCTGATTTTATAATATATTTAACTATATATACCTATTTATATAATTTACTTTATGTGATCCATCCTGAAAATGTTGAACATAATTAATAATACCACACTTCCATTTACTTATACCTGTATCAGCCATTATAAGACGTCCTTTACAGTACTCATTAACCTTTCCATTTTTTTGAATAGAATGTCCATTAACTAGTTTCTTGGCATTTAATTTATTTAGGGTTTTAAGGAGAGATTTACATACCTCCTTTCTAAATGGCATTTGTGCAGCACGAGAAAAGTACCTATTAAATGTAGGTCCTTTATTACAACAAACACAGAATTTCTGACCAATTATTCTTTTAAATTTGAGTAACTGACAATTATTTTTTATTTCACTCTTTCCTTCATCATTTATATAATCAATACCATACTCAGCAAAATAAGGAAGTATACTTGCATGTGAAAATAAAATATCATTTACTTTGATGACAAAAGGTTTGTCCAATAAATAATTATACAAGATTTCGCCTTTTTTAAACAATTTATTTCTGGCTTCATATTCCTCTCCATATCTTTGATTCCAACCAAAATATAGACAAATGTTTTTAACTTCATGATTACCTAATATTAATTGTATTTGTGAATTTAATGGTTTTGCCTTTATATTATAGTTTTCAATAAAATATAAAATTTCTATATCATCATATGCTGGGTCTAAAACGTCCCCAGTTATTATCACGAGCACATTTTGTCTAATTGCATTATTTTCTTCATCAATTATATTCTCAGTTAATAAAATTTTTTTTAAAGCATCCAAATCACTATGTAAATCGCTGATACTAAATAAATCATGCTCCCATATTATATTTGAATAACTTTTGTTATATGCATAACTAAATTGCCATAAAATTATTAAAAAATATATACATGAAAAATTCCTTAAATATGATATATTCATATTTAAATATGTATAATGGACGAATTATATTAAAATTTTTTTAATAATAATTATAATTTTATATATATATATATATATATATATATATATATATGTATATATTTACGAGTACTTTTTAGTTTTTTTTTTTTTTTTTTTTTTCTTTTTTGAACCATAAAATAATAATAATTTCTCAACTGTTATAATTATACAAAATTAAAAGCTATATATATATATATATTATCATATTAATTTTAACGAAAAAAGTTAAAGACACACTATATATTTTAAATATATTTTTTTCATTTTTGATGTTAGTAATATTTTTATAAGATGACATAATATATTTTTATATATTTAAAGGTTTAAAGTGAATGTATAAGAAGTATAACAAACTTGTAAATATATAATTTTATTAAATTATAACTTCAAGGAAAAAATAATAATTATGCACAATTAATACTTTAACATATTATATAAAAAATTCATATACTTCTTTTTCATTCATTCAAAAATGGTTGTATAAATGGTTGTATATTTTATTTTATATTTTCCATTCTGAATAATATAATATATACAAACAATAAAAATAAAAATAAAAATATACTAGTATTGAATATAATAAAATAAAGTCAAATCAAATGAAAATAATAAATTTATTCTATAATCTTACAACACATTCCACAATGCATATTTGCATGTAGCAATATTTGGAATGTATGAAAAGTAGCACGTCTAAAAATTTATATATAAAAATAAAATATAAGTTAACCATATATACTATCTATTTTGTATATATATATATATATATATATATTTTTAAATACATAAATCTAATTAAATTATGTTGAATGTATTCTTTGAATATTGTTTTTTAAGATATTATATATCATGATGATTTTACCAAAGAAAGTGCACTAACAAGAAATAAATATATATATTATTTATTTAATTAAAATGGAAAAAAATAATTAACAGGTGGAATATATAAATACATAAATATATCTTATTTTTAATTAAAAAGATTTATATATAAATATATATTTATTTATTTATTTATTTATTTATGTATGTATGTATTCATAATATTATATCATTTTACAAAATTATTTATATATACATACATACATACATATTATTGATTTTCATATAAAACTTCCGGAATAAATGATTTTATGTTTAAATGCATTATACTCTTTAAGCATGCTTTAGTTTCTTGAGGGTTGCTAACCCATAATGTTAAACTACAAAATCTGTTAAGAATAACATAAATGAATAAAAAAGTTAAATATAAACGTATATATATATATGTATGTATATATGTATGTATGTATGTATATAGGTTTATGCTTAGTTGTAGTATATATCTAGGTTTTTTTTTTTTTTTTATTATGGACACATATATAAATCTAACCTTGTTGGAAAATCATTTCCTGAGTGTAAGAACTGATCACCTATATGGCAACATTTCTTTTTTTGTATTTTTAATAACTTTTGTAATATTAATAACCCTTCCGCTTTATTACCAACGTCTACCCATAAATCTTGTCCTCCATTAAATGCACAATAAGGTGCCGTTATTTCTATAACAAAAATAATATTGATATAATAATTAATTATAAAACATTTTAGCATATATAAGATAAAATTATAAAAATATAAAAATGTTCATACATAAATAAATAAATATATAATATATATATATATATATATATATATATATATATATATTTATTTATTTATCTATTTATTTATATACAGTCCCTTATAAATATTCTAATTTTCAATTACTGTTTTTTATAATTTCTTTTTTTATACGAATAACTGCTTCTTCTAGTACTTCATGTTTTATCATGTAATTCTTTTGTTCTGCCAAAAAAATAAAATATGTAAATTATATAACGCATTTAATATAGCTTATTTTAATAAGTAATACACAACTTTATATTAATTATAATGTTAACATATTACCGTTTTTAATATTTAAAGATGGTATTTTATTAGGAACCAAACCAATTGATTTTTCTTTTCTTTGAATTTGTGCACATAAGCCAAAATCTCTTATAACCTTTTCTAAACATTTCTCCGATATATTTAATATTTCCTGAACAGTGTCATAATCAACAAACTTTTTATAATGTCTCCACTCATTTTCAGGAACTGAATATAAGGCAGCTTCCTCGTTACATCTATATTAAATATAATATTATATATATATATATATATAATTAGTTATTTAAATATATAAATGCATAAATATACTCAAGCATACATTATGTAATAATTAGATTCTTGATATTTCTCCTTTGTTATTAAATATTGATTTTCAGAAATATTAATGAATACATACAAAAAACACATATATATTTTTTCTTTTATAGTTTATCTTTTCATTTTATATTTTACTTGAATAAATAATTACTTTCACCACCCATAACATAAAAGTTTTTATATGATCCATCTTTAATATTATGCTTCGAAAAATATTTTAACAAATTCTCTAATCGTTTTTGATATTTTTCTGCATCATTGTTGTAAGCTAAAAATATATTATATATATATATATATATACATACACATATACATATACCCATTTTGATCATTTATACGTAGTAGATATATTTTTACATTTTTATACTTACAAGCTGCTGTCACTATGGCAATGTTCATTTTCTTCAATAAACGTGATATATAGCCAGCTAAAACTTCATCATTAAAATCATGACCATCCGGATATAGCGTTTCGTCAGCATCAAAGGTTAATAAATCTAAACCTTCTTCAAGGGACAAAATCTTATAAGATAAATAAGTAAATACATAAAGATATTAAAATATTTAGACAATTTTATATGCATATCCGTTTTCAAATGTGTACATATATATATATATATAGTTCATTATTTTATATCTACTTGAGCAAGATTAAGTATATGCCTAACTTCATTGAATGTTGGTGGAGCATACAATCTTTTCGTAATACGATATTTTTTATTATATGTGTGAAAAGCCTTCGTTATAGGTAATTTTGTAAAAAATATTCCTATAAAAAAAAATAAAAAAAACGAAATATAAAATGTCTTCATATATGTATATATTTCTTACTTTTTCCATTTTAATTTACTAACCAACATCATCTATCAAATATTTCAGTCGACTATGTTGTGGATTATGATAATGATCAATAAACATTTCTTCTATGCTTAATAAAACATTATCAATATTTTTGTCAATACAATTGGATACAAAAAGAGATCTAAATATTTCTACAAGAAACATGATCAAACTGTCTTTGTTTTTTAATTGATTGTAGCTATAACGACTATTCCACTGAACAATATTTTTTTTCATATCTGAATTCATAACTATAAGTTATTATAAAATAAATAAATATATATATATATATATGTATATATATTAAATAATGCAAATTTAAAACACTCTTCATATTTTTTAATATATTTATTTTTACCATTTCTATCTGATAATGTAAAAAAATCATATGGATCCTGTTCAGAAGAACATAAAGGAATATCCTCAATATTATTGAATGTATTTATGTCCAAATTCTTCATCTTTATAAATAATAAATTTTCATTATAATTTCAGAAGTCATCACATAAGAAACTTTTATTTCCGAAACAACGAAAATAATATAATATGTATATGATATATATATATATATATATATAAATATATTTTTTTTTTTCAGCTTAATAGACAAAAGGCTACATAAAAAAAGGTTACAAATGGTTATGTATAGATTATGAAAAAATATACATATTAATAAGTATATATATAATATATTAAAAATATATATATATATACAATAATAATAATAATAATAATAATTGTGTTACAGTAAGTGTATTTATTTTAATTTCTATAATACATACATATATTTATATTTCTCCTTTACAAGAATTACAATACCCTTATTGTTATTTTTTTATTTTTATTATTGATTTAATATGTTTTAATGAAATAAGTTTTAAAAGAAATTTATATTTTAATCATTATATAATGGTTAATTATATTTATTACGAGACATTAAATGAAATATATCATTTTTATATATGCACATGTTAAATAACATTATGTGATTTGTTATATACTATTTCATATATATATATGTATGTATAAATGTATATATATTTTTTTTTTTCTTCTTGATGTAAATACGATATATTTTGTTCCTAACAACTAAGGCATTTGCGTTGTGTGTAGAACCTTCCACATTTTAACATATTTTATATATTTTTTTTTAAAACTTTTTGAATGGTTTATTTTTATAAAATTATTTTAGTGGTTGAAAATTATAAAAAATATATAAACTTATATATATATATATATATATATATATATATATATATATATATTATTTTTTTTTCACGTGCATATTAATATATACATATATATATATTTGTAATAATTTTTAACATATAAATATTTATATAGAATTTTAATTTTTAATTTATAAAAATTGAAAACATATGGATAAAACTCATATAAAAGAATAAAAAATAATAAATTCATTAACATATTTTAAAAAAATAAAAAAATATATACATGTATTGCACATATGTAAGATATTAATTTTTTTTGTAATTTTTATTTGCATTATTGTCTTTGTAATTTTTTTTATAATGTGTATTTTTCTTTTGGTTATAATTTTTTTGATATTTTTGATCTCCTTTCTTCTGTGTCCAGTTTGATTTCTCCTCTTTCATTTGTGTTCTTCTCTCTTGCATGAACATAAATCTATAAAAAAGGCAAAAAAAAAAAAAAGGTAATGAAAATATTAAGAATGTAAAGAATGTATCATATGCTAATATATAAAACGATAATCATAAATATAAAAGGATAATATGGATATATACAAATGAATATATACGTATATATAAAAATATATGATGACATATATATATATATACATATAATTTGATTATTTATTTATTGATTTATTTACTTTGGGTTTTTCATGTTTAAGGCCAATTCGTTTTGCTCCATTACTTCATTTATATTTTCAGCTAACTTAAGTGCCATATTTTGTAAGGTAGTTGGATTAACTTTACTAATAAGTATAAATTTACTACTTTCATTCCAGAAAGCTGGTATTTCTTGATTAATCATCATTTTGCTTAATATGGAATGTACAATATTTTGATTTAAATCAAACATAACACATAATTGATCAATAGAGAATGATTCATATATTGATATATATCTGAATATATATGTTCTCATAGCTTCTTGTTTAATTTTTTCCTTAAGTATATTTTGTACTTTTTCTTTATCTGGGAATTTTGGCCAGATTGATAAACTAAATATTTTTTCACAACATAATTTCCAATTACCCTTTTGTAAATGTTTTGTTGCTAATATAATAATTTCTTTATTATTTTCAGGAGGATTGTTAAATATTTGTTTATCATATATATCTAGAAATCTTCTAAATTGTCGTGATATAATATCTTTTTTTGATTCATATGTATTTTTTGCTAAATTTGGTACTTCTAATAACATGGCGCATATATTATTTACACATTCTATTAATTCTATAGATATATGCATGTGATATGATAATAATCTTCTTTTTTCTGCTCTTTCTTGTTCTAGTGTTTTTTCTTGATTTTTTAAATTTGATATACCTTGAGCTATTAATTCCTTATGTTTATTTTGTGAACAAATTTCCATTAAGCAACAATGAGCTTCATATATTTTCCCGTGTCTAAATGCACATAAACCTAATTGTATTAAATTACGATTATATAATATTTGAGTTTGTATATCTGAATTCATAGCTAATTCATGTACATTAGCTACATTTAATAATTCTTTGGCTTCCAAATACTCATCATATAAACTTTTATTATAAGATAATTGTAATAAAGCTTTTACCTTTTGTTGCTTTGTTCCAAATTCAAATATTTCATATACATACTCTTCAATAATTTTAGGTGGATTAATACTATCATTATTAATTAATTTTTCATCAAACAAATCATTTTCAATTCTTTTTTTTTTCTTGCCTTGTCCATCTTCCTTTGCTGTAATATTATTTGAATTATTTAATGATCCTGATAACATTTCTTTTCCATTCATAATGTAAGTCCATATTTGTTTAAATAACATTTCAGGTTTATAATACATATGCTCTAAAATTCTAGAGGATATGTGAATAGCTAAATCAGGCATATTTTTTATACATTTAACATAATTATATCCTTTTTTTAATAAACCTATCATATGTATTGTTTTTCCTAATCTTTTTCTATATTCTTCTGTTTGAACATCTATATATAATAAAGCTTTCAATAATTCATCATCTAATTTTGCTAAGAATGATATAAGTGTTTTACAAGATTTTATAATTTTTTCTTTTTCACTAGTAGTTTCTTCTGTTATTTCCTCTGCTATGTTTATTGATACTAAATAAAAGTTTTCATTTTGAATTAATATATCTAAAATAAGTTCTACATATTTAAATACTTTATTCCATATATTAAAAGACATATATGTATATACACTGGATACTACATCAAATTCCAAATTAATTAGATGTTCTAAAACTTCTATATAAGATTGTGTACTAATGGTTTTTGCTATTTCACATAATTTAGATAATATATTAATATGTTCATGTTTATCTAATCCTTTTCTACCTCTTTTCTCTATAACTAATTTAACTCTTTCCCTTATAACATCTTCAGTTAAATTCTTGGTACTTAATAATTCTGCATATCCTTTATTTTTAGCAGTTTGTGAATCTTCCACAACACGATTTGCTTTTTCTTCTTTTTTGGTAGATTCTTTTTTTACTTTTTTCTGCTTAACTGTTTTTTTCTTTTCCACTTTTGTGCTCGTTTTTAAACCCCATTTACTCATAGCATTTTTTGTTTTATCATCTTCTTCATCAGAAGCATAATTATCATCTTCACTATAAGACCAATCATCACTATCATCATCATCTGCTTCATCTTCCTTATCTTCATCATTATCACCGTCATAATCATCTTTTTCTTCTTTCTTTTCTTTACCTTTTTTTGATTTTGTTTTACTACTTATTTTCTTTTTCCCTTTTGCATCATCATCATCATCATCATCATCTTGATCTTTTTCATATTCATTATCATCATCTTGTTCTTGATGTTGTTCTTCTTCTTCGTCCTCTTCATCTTCCTCATCATTGTCTTCGTTATCTTCATCATCATCCATATCCTTTTTTCTGTCATCTTTAAAGTCGTCAGGATTTTCATTATATAAATTTAACTTTTCTTGATAAAATTCACTACATTTTCTAATTTTGGCTCTCAATTTATTTAAGGTTTGCGCTTTATTTTTGCTTAAATTTTTTTTTTCTACATTATTCTGGAATGTTTTTTCAACATATTTAGATAATTTATCCAAGTATATGATAGCAAAATTAGGGATACAATCAGCACTTTCTTTTATCATAAATTTATATAAATTTTCATAATCTTTTAAAAGAAGATTAAAATCATTATTATCCATATTCTCATTTAAGCTATTTCCTGTAGTTTCATAAAAATGTAGCCTTTTCCCTTCATACGTTTTAATAACTCTTTCTTCTTCTTCTGAGCTGCTGCTATCTATAGCAGCCCATCTTTCTGCCTGTGCAGATACAATAGGCTTCTTTTCCTATCAAAATGAAAAAACAAAAAAAAATAATAATCACATAAATGTAAATATATATAAACACATATATAATGATTACATATATAGATCCATCTACACATAAAATATTATAGTTAAATATAAAATTATATATAAATTGAAAGAATAGGAATAGTTAGCATATCATAAACTAAGCTACATTTTACAGCATAAAATGTATAAAAATATATATTTTTTTTTTTTGGTTTTTTCTTTTCATATAAATATATAATACAATTTTTTATTAATTTAATTATGTATACATATAATTATGTATTTTTCTCATAATTTTATTACATATATTATATATATATATATATATATATATATATATATAATTTTTTTTAATACCTCAACTTCACTCTCTGAAGATTCTGTTACATTTTCCCCACTATCTTCATCAATTGCCTTGGCCCAAAATTTCGATTGCATTTTTAGATAAGGTTATAAAAAATTAATTGAAAAAAAAAAAAAAAAGAGGAAGTGTTTTAGATAACAAATTTAATATGTAGATATAAATATGTAATATATATATATATATATGAATATATTAAATTACATATGAGAATAAAATATATTATATATCTAATATATATAATTATAAATAAAAAAAATTCAACGGAAATTATAAATATATAATATATATAATATATATATATATATATATATAATAAATAAAAATATATATATACAAAATAAAATTAAAAATTAAAAATTAAATATTAAATATTAAATATTAAAACGATCTCATAAAAATAAAGAACAAAATTATTATTTTATGCTTATTATAAAAAAATAATATTATTTTTAATATATAAAATAAAAATAATATACGTAAAATGTATTATATATATATATATGGGACTTATAAAGATAATATATATATATTACATTATATTATAATTATAAAATATTAAAAAGATACATAAATAATATAAGTAATATACGTTTATTTTCATATTTTATATATAAATAAATTATTATATTATAATAAATATGATATTACATATATATATATATATATATATACATCATATTATTAAGATGGGATATAATATATATATAATATATTTTATTTTTATATATTAATGAGAATTAATAAATATGCAAAAATTTATACAGTCATATTTATATATATATAATATTATATATATTTAATTACATATTTTTTTTTCTATTTTAAATAAAACAAAAAAAAGAGAATTAAAAAAATTATATATAACATAATAATATAATATTTCTCTTATTATAATATTATTATGTTCGGGCTTCTTTGTGTTTTCTTATAAATTTATATATTTATAATTATTATGTATATATATTATATTTTATAATTTAATTTATTTATATATTTTTTTTTAAAGAACAATAAATATGAATCTTTGAGTTTTTATATTTCTGTTTATTTATAATATAAAAATCAAAACAATAATATAAATTCCACATACCTATACTCCTTAATTTTATTCTTTTTTTATTAATTTATTTATAATTCTTAGAACATTTTTTTTTTTTTTAACACAGAAATGAAAAAAAAAAAAAAAAAAAAAAAAGAAAGAAATATGTATATATATTCTTTTTAGTTAAGAAAATATAATAATGATTCATTATATATATATAATAACACATATAAGAATATATTAATTTCTCCATATAATAATTATATATTTAATTTTTTCTTTTATTATAATATAAAATATAGTTATATTTTTAAGTTTTTTACCTAATTTTGTATGTTAAAATGATATATAGATGATTTATAGTATGTGTTAATAAGGAAATACACAAAAATATATATATATATATATATATATATATATATAAAATAATAAAATATAAAAATATAAAAATATAAAATAAAATATATTACATATATACACAAGTATATATATTAAATTTTATAGTATAATATTTTTATGCAACCTGTTTTTTCTTGCATACATCTAAAATGTATGTAGTTGATTCTAATATGTAGAAAAACTTTTTTTTTTTTTTTTTTTTTTTTTTTTTTTTTTTTTTTTGTCCTTTAAAGTGATAAAACTTATTCAACATAATAATTAGAGTAATGACTTTCATATTTATATCTACTACTAGTATCAAAAGAATATGAATTTCTTTTATTATGTGTATTTATATTATTCGTATAGATATCATTATTATTATGTATTATATTTTTTTTTTTTGCTTTTCAAAGTTATAATTTATTTCTATTGATTTAATTTTTTTGTTAAGTCCATTTAAATTATTCATTACTTTTGATAATATATCATCATTTTTATTGTTATCGTTCATTAAAGTTTTTCTTCGATGATAATTATCTTTTTGTTTCAATATTTTTTCAAAGGAATAATTAGTACTTGGATCATCATTTTTATAGTACGTTGAACTTTTATAATCATATAAATTATAATAATAATAATTATTATTATTATTATCGAATTCAACATCATCATGATATATATTTTTATATATGTCATAAAAACTATTCATCGTTATATCGCATGAATGTTTTTCTTGACTATCTAATTTTTTTTTTTCAAAATCAAAATAAATGTATGCACTTTCTTTTGATAAAAAATCATTGTAAGGTAATGAATGTTTATCTTTTTTGTACGTATTTTTCATATGTATATCTTTCATAATATAGTTAAATAATTCTTCTACGCTTTCGCTATTTATGTATTTATTATACGATTTTATATTTATATCTTCATCTTCTGTATTTTTATAATCGGACGATCTGATATCATGGCTAGATATTATACTATTCTGATTATATAAGTTATTATTTTGTTTAATTAATATATTACTATAACTAGTTAATTTATTACTGTTACTACATAATATATTATTATGATTAGATAGATTATTATTCTTACTAGAATAAATATCATTTTCCCTATGTGATTTATTAATATAAGATTTATTGTCTTCATTTGATGACTCATATTTATTTTTAAAATATTCATTCATATTGTTGCCTTTCATATGTGGTGATTCTCTATATATATGTGTTTTCTTAAAATTTCCTGGACCCTTATCATCAATTTTTAAAAAAGATTCTTCTGATTCCGTCACAAATATTTCAACTTCTTCTAAATCAAACAAATCATCAATTTCTTCCTTGTCTGAATTTTTATTATCTAGTTTTTTTTCTATCATATTAAGGATATTTTCTTTATTTACACGGTTGTACTTTAAATTTTTATTTCTCATCTGTAATAATTTTTTTTTTTTGTCTTCTCTTGCTTTCGTATCTATTTCAATATTTTCAATCCTTTCCTTGGTCATTGTATTATCATTCGCAATATCATCATTTTGTGTATTATCCTCGGACATATCATCACTTTGTATTTTAACCTCTGACATATCATCACTTTGTATATTATCCTCGGACATATTACCATTTTGTATATTATCCTTGGACATATCACAATTTTTTTCATCCTCAGACGATATTTTATTATTTTCATATTCTTCTTCCTTTTTTTTATTTATAATATTCCTAATTACGTGAGAATTATTAATGTACGCGTTTTTTAATAATCCTTTATTTCCTATATTATTTGGTGTATTTCTATAATAATTTTTTTTTTCTTTAAAATTTTTAATTCTTTGCTTTTCCATTTGGTAAAATATATCATAATGATTCATATGTGAAATATTGGTCATAAATATATTTTTTTTTCTTTTTTCTTCATCAATCACATTATCATCTTTATTATCATTATTAGTATTATAATTATCATCTTCGTTATCTTCCTTTTTTTCGATTTCTTCATCTGATAATTTATTCTTTTGGATTAAATACTTTTTATCCTCGTTTTCTTTCTTCTCATAATCACTTCTTAAAATTTGAGGTGATTCTTTATCATTTTTTATGTAATTTGATAAAGGATTAACATTATATATTTTTTTTAAAAAGTTATTGAATATATCTTTTCCACTTGTATTTTCTTTATTTTCTTCTATATATTTTATGTGCTCCTTTTGTTTCATTTCTTCTAAAAATTTGATTTCTTCTTGAATTCTTTCATACTCTAGTAATTCCATCTCTTCTTTTTTTTTTTCTTCTTCCATTTTTTTAAGTTCCTCTCTCTTTTTTTCTTCTTCCATTTTTTTAAGTTCCTCTCTCTTTTTTTCTTCTTCCATTTTTTTAAGTTCCTCTTTCTTTTTTTCTTCTTCCATTTTTTTAAGTTCCTCTCTCTTTTTTTTCTTCTTCCATTTTTTTAAGTTCCTCTCTCTTTTTTTCTTCTTCCATTTTTTTAAGTTCCTCTCTCTTTTTTTCTTCTTCCATTTTTTTAAGTTCCTCTCTCTTTTTTTCTTCTTCCATTTTTTTAAGTTCCTCTCTCTTTTTTTCTTCTTCCATTTTTTTATATTCTTCTCTTTTTTTTTGCTCTTCCAATTTTTTCAATTCTTCCTTTTTTTTTTCCTCCTCCAACCACTTCAATTCTACTTTTCTTCTTTGCTCTTCGAATTTTCTCATTTCCTCCATTAATTTGAACTGTTCATTTTTTCTTTGCTCTTCCAATTTTTTCATTTCTTCCCTTTCTTGTTGTTCTTGTATTTTTTTAAGTTTTTCTCTTTCTTTTTCTTCCTCCATTTTTTTAATTTCTTCTCTTTTTCTTTGTTCTTCCAACTTTTTCATTTCCTCTATCAATTTTAATTCTTCCTTTTTTTTGAGTTCCTCCAATTTCCTAATTTGCTCTTGTCTTCTACTATATTGTAATAATTTTTCTTCCTCTTTCTTTCTTTGAAGTTCGATTTTTTTTTCTTCTTCAACTTTTTTCATTTCCTCCATTTTTTTAATTTCTTCCATTTTTTTCATTTCTTCAATTTTTTTTTTTTTCTTTTCTTCTTCAACCTTTAGCGAGTTTAATTCTTCTAGACGCTTTTTTTCCTCTTCTTCCAAGGTTTTAAGTTCTTCAATTCTTTTTAATTCCTTTAATTTTTTCAGTTCTTCTAACACTTTTAGTTCTTCAGAAAATTGATCTTCTTCATTATTATCATTACCTTTTCTTGTTATTTTTTCTATTAGCATTGTTCCTGTGTTTCTTACAAAATTAGACACATTT
>LT990241.1:314176-347546 GCA_900257145.2 Plasmodium billcollinsi
TTTTCTTCCTTTTATTTCGTGTTTTTTTGCTAAATTTTCGAGAATTTCATAATCTCTTTGATCATATGATTCATATATATAATAATAAACATTATCTAATATACCATTTTTTATATTATTTAATTGTTCGGTATTTATTATATCATCTATATTAAATTTATAAGCATATCCATTATCTAATTCTTCGTCATCTTCTTTATTTTGTTTTGTTTTGTTTTTTCCTTCCTCTTCTACACTTTTTACATTATCATATATTTTATCATTTTCTTCCTTTTTTATATCTCCCTTCATTTCCTTCATTTTTTTTATTCCTCTTTTTTGTATTCTCCTATTTTCTTCTTCCCTTTTCATATTATTTTTCATTTCCTCAATATCCTTTTTCAATTTATTTAACATTGAATGTTTCGGATTACTTTCTTCTTCTTTATTAGATGAAGATTCATCGCTCGAACTACTACTTCCATTATTTGTTTTTTTCTTCTTTTTTGTTTTTTTCTTTTTTTCATGATGACTTCTATCTACCTTATCCTTCTTTTTCATTTCATCAATAGTTTTCTCCAACTCTTTTATCTTTAATTCCATTTTTGAAATGATTTCCAGGTTGTCCTTGTTTATATCTGTTATATTATCGTCATTAGCATCAACAACGTGTATATTCAATGATGTATCTATTATATCAAACGATTCAGTTGTCTCTTTTTTATTTTCTTTAGTTACTCTATATTCATCATTCAAATTATCATAAAAGTACATTTGTTCTACTAACCTATTCATTCCTTCTGTATATTTTTTTAATTCATCTTTTTTGTCATCTTCATTTATTGAAGTATAAATATTGCTACAAAAAAATTTATCATCATCATCGTATTTCTGCAGAATATAATTCAAAGTAAAATCTTCATCATATTTTTCATCCCCTTTGTTATATAAAATTAAATTTTTATTATTGTAATTTAATGTGTTCATATCATCATAACCTTCTTCAGTCAATTGATTATAACCATCTATATGCATATTATTTATATTATTCTTTTGTTGAGGATAGCCTATGTTATTTATATCATTGCATGGAAAGCGATTAATTCCATTGTAATTTATTGATTTATTATTAGTTTTAAAATATATAGAATTATTATTATTATTTTTAATATTATTAGGTATCATTTGATAATTCAATGGAATATTCATTTGATAATTAATGGGGTTATTTATGTTGGAAATATTTGTATTGTTCATCTGATAATTTATTGGATTATTTATATCATAATTCATTGGATTATTTATATAATAATTTATTGGATTATTTATATCATAATTCATTGGATTATTTATATCATAATTTATAGCATTATTTACATCATAATTAATAGCATTATTTACATTATAATTCATAGCATTATTTACATCATAATTCATAGCATTATTCATATCAGCATCCATTGGATTATTCATATCAGCATCCATTGGATTATTCATATCACAATCCATTGGATTGTTCATATCATATTTGGGTGGGTAATTCATTTTACTTTTCATACGTGGATCTTTTCTATTATTACATATATTTTCTTTTATATCGTTTATTCCCTCTTTCTTTGATGTGTTCATTTCGTCTACTTTTTTGGTTTGACCTTTATTTTGATCTATCTTTTTTGGTGGAGGCATTTTATTATCATTTCTCATTAAAGAGTTCATTTTGTGATAATTTCTTATATCTTTTATATCTTTAACATTTTTTATATTTTTCATTTTTTTATTTTTATCATGACTTTTATCATCTGTATTACTACCCTCATTTGTATCATCAACATATTTTTGAGTTTCATATTTTTTAAACTTGAAAGCATTATCATCAATTTTTTTTGTTAATATATCCTTATTTGATATATTTTCATTATTTTCATTTTTATCATTTCCTTTATTTTTTAACCCTAAATTTAATTTGTCTAATATAGATACTCTTTTAGCACTCCTATCTAATATACAACGATCAGTATAATAAGGTTTTTCTTTTTTGTTTCCGTCACTATCATAATCATCCATATCAAATTCATCTGAGAATAAATCCTCATCAATATCTTCACTCTCATTATTGTTCAATTGTTCTTGCTCATTTGCAGCTTTATTCTCATCTTTATTGTTACTTTTTTTCTTTATATTTTTGTCTACACTTTCATCTATATGAATATTTGCTTCACTTTGAATGCTATTCTTTATATGATACGTTTCGCTCTTAACCATAGGGGTGAATTTATTATTATATGGGTCATTATAATTATTATTATTATATGGATCATTATAATTATTATTATATGGATCATTATAATTATTATTATAGGGGCCAATATAATTATTATTATTATTATTATATGTGTTATTATAATTATTATTATATGGGTCATTATAATTATTATTATTATATGGGTCATTGTAATTATTATTATATGGGTTATTGTAATTATTATTATATGGGTTATTATAATTATTATCATGCATGTCCATATTTTCCTTAACAACACTATTGGATTTTCTTCTATTAGGAGGTGGAGCCATATTAGGCTTTGTTTTTATATCATTTAATATTTTTTCCTTATTTTCAGGAATATATTGATTGTTCAACTTTGCATATTGTTCTTTATTATAACGATTGTTAATAAGACCACTATCATGCAAAGACATTTTATTTAACACATTTTTATTTTTAAAAGAATCCTTATTTTTTTTTTTTAATTTAGTACGAAAATAGGTAAATAAAGAATGTAACTCAATATTTACACTATAATTTATTTTATTTATATAATCAAAGTTGTTTCCTGTTTTATTTATTGGGTTACATTTTCTTTTTTCCCCTACTTTGTAATACATTGTAATATTTTTTTTTTTCATATGATTATCAAAATTTTTGGATGATGCTGATGTTGAATCACTATAATATTTAGATTCATTATAGGGTACATTTAAACTATTATTAAAATATATCATATCTATTAACAATTTTTTCCACATAATATTTTTCTCTATTTTATCAAATTTTATTTTATTATTTTTATGTGTAAACATATTTTTTATATTATCACTATATGTACTACACAGTTTTTTACTTTTCTTATTATTTTCATTATTATTTTTCAAATCATATATTTTAAAAATATTGGTAATATTGATTATTCTTTTTTTATTCCCTTTAAAATGAATATTTTTAAATTTATTCTTTTTTCTATGTACAAATAATATTTTATTTCTTGAATTCAAACATTTTTTATAAATACTTTTTTTTTGGTATATATATTTCCATTTTATTGATTTTTCCCTTTTACAACTTTTTGAAAATTTTGCGTCTTTTTTTTTCGACATTTTGTTGAAAAGTAAGACATTCCAACATGTTTTTAAATATATATAAAATGCGGGAAATAAAAATGGGAACTAATATAAATATGTATATATATATATATATATATATATATATATATATTTTATTTATATTATTCCCGTTTTTTATTTTTGAATAAACATATGTTGTATGCAATTTTTTCCATTTTATAAAATACTTCAGAAAGATGGTGAAATGCCAAACGTCAAATTAAAGACTATTTAAAAATTAATTTTTCCAGTAAATAGACAAAAAATTAATAAATAAGTAAATGAACTATATATATAACAAAAGATTAATGAACCAAAATTAATTTTTCGATTATTTTTTATATTTTATATATTTTTTACATTTTTACAACGTTGCACACTTCAAAAGGTTTACAACAAAATTAATTTTTACCAAAATCATTTTGTATAAATAGAAAAAAGTATATATATATATATATATATATATATATTTGATAAAAAAAAAAAGAATATATTTTTATAGCGAACTGAACAAAGGTTTTTATAATAATTTATTTTTATAGAAGTGTATACATGTTACCCCAATTTTGTGCAGTTTTTTTTTTTTATATATGAGTTGTTTATTTGAATTGTATATAAAATAAAAATACAGACAATATTAAAATTTTTCATTACCTTAAATTAATAAATAAATAAATATATATATATATATATATATATATATATATATATATTTATTATTTTTAAATGTTATACTAAGTAAATATATCCCCATTTATACTCTTGCAAAAAAAGAGAAAATTCCATACACAATTTGGTATAAGGAAAAAAAAAAAAACGAAGTTTCTAATTTTTCCCATGCACATAAATATTATAGACATTATATATATATATATATATGTATGTATAATTTTTTTTTTTTTTTAACTCTTCTCATTTATGTAATTATATATAATTTAATACAATTTGATAAAATGTGAACAGGTCACATATAAAAAGATTCCTTTAGCTTTTGTGGGATAAATATAAAGTGGCAATAAACATATGTACATATATATATTTTTTAATTTGCCCATATTTTTAAATGTGGCGTTTCAATATATCATTTCTTATATATGAAAAAAAAAAAGTTAAATTCATGCGATCATAATATATATATATATATAATATAAAACACACATATAAACCTTCTATTTTTTTATAACATTCCATGACTTTTTTACCACTTTAAAAATTTATGCTATTTAAAAAAAAAAAAAAAAATATTCATATAATATTTTCAAACATGAAAATGTTGTATTTTAAGAATATTTCTCATCTTTATAAATCTGCTATAACTTATGAGAAGTCCATATCATTTTCCCCATTTTATAAAAATAGAATATACAACATGAATAAGTATTGCACATTAAAAGAACAAAACAAACATAATCATTTGATAGAAACTGATAAATTATATGATATTATAAAAAATAAAGAAGAATGTCTCCTTTTTGATACTAGCTATTATAACATACATAATATAAGTAATGAAGATATATATGATGATTATGTTAATGTTGAAAGTATAGAAGGAAGTATTCCAATGAATTCAATAATTAGTCATAATGAAAACTCTAATTTTTCTTTTTTTTTCCCAACTAAAAATGAATTTTTTATATACTTAAAAAATATTCTTATCAAAAATAAAAGAAATATCACAATGTTATTAGAAAATATTCCAATTATTCTTTACGAAAAAGAGGATATTTTTTATTCTCCAAGAATGTGGTTCATTTTTAAAATGTATGGATTTAAGAATGTACAAATATTAAATGGAGGTTTAAATAAATGGATACATGAAGAAAAAGAAATCATACATGTTAATAATGAAAAAAAAATTATAGAAGACCATATAAACAAACAAACAATAGAGCAAAACGAATATTATATATCTCATATAAATAATCTTTTAGAAAATCATTTCAAAAAAAATGAAAATTATATAAATAAAAACATTATGAACAGTATATATTATTATAAGGATATACAAAATTTAATAAAATTAAAAGAACAAAAACAAATGCAAAATTATTTATTAGTTGATACCAGACCAAATAAAAGTTTTTCTACGTTGATAACTATCAATGATAATATAAAAGTTAATAATTTCATACCTTTTTCTATCAATCTACCATATAATCATTTTTTAAATTATCACTATGAAAATTATAAATATGTAACATTTAAAAATATAAAAGATATCAAAATTTTATTGGAAAAATATGATCTCCTTAATGATCAAAAAACTATTATATCTACTTGTAATAAAGGTATTAGTGCTTGTCTTATATTATTTCTTTTAAATCTTTTTGATAAACCATTTTCTAAATTGATATTGTATCCTGGAAGTTTAGTAGAATATAATTTTTATAAATATGAAAGGAATTAAAATATGTATCATAGTTTAATGAAATATTTTTATATGTGTACATATATATGTTTATGTGTACTTATTTTATTTTTTCCTTTTTTAATTAACTATTTTAAAAAATATTTAATACGAATATATGTACATACAATTTGATATATATTATATATATATTTCTTATTTTTTCATTTAATTTGTTTGTCTATTCATTTTAACCATATTATAGTAAATAAATATTTTCTAAACAATAAAAACTGGTCATATTATTGTATCATATTTATTTCTTGTACGAACGTGTACATACAATATGCTTAAAAAGATAGGTTCAACTTTATCATTTTTTTTCATTTAAAAATATATTAAAATGAATATAATTATGTATATATTTAAATATGCGTGAAAATATGTCTCTTATGAGATTATATTAATATATATATATATATATATATATAATTAGTTTTATTCCTTCGTCTTATTCTACATACACTCGCAACGTTTAAATTTTCATAAAATACTACCACATAATTACATATGAAAATGGAAAAAAAAAAGAAAAAAGTTAAGAAAGAGCAAAATCAAAAACATGATCAAAAAAATGATCAAAAAAATGATCAAAAAAATGACACTTTAATAAGTAAGATGGAAAATAAAAATAATAAGAAAAAAATAAACAAACTAATAAAGGAAAAAAAAAATGATAAGGAAAATACACAAAATGAAGACAATATGGTAAATAAACAAAATGATGATAATAAGGGATATATACAAGATGATGATAATAAGGTAAATAAACAAAATGATGATAATAAGGGATATATACAAGATGATGATAATAAGGTAAATAAACAAAATGATGATAATAAGGCAAATAAACAAAATGATAATAATAAGGGAAAATGTAGTAAAGAAAATCAAATGAATAAAGGTAATAAAATTAAAAATGCAAAAAGTCAAAAAAAGTTGGAAAATGTAGAAAGTGTAGACGACATAAAACCCATCAAAGAAAAAGATCAAGATGAAAAAAATTCGCCAGAACATATGATTGAAGAAAAAGATAATAAAATAAATAAAAATAATAACAAAAAAAAAAGCAAAAATAAAAATAAGAAGGAAAAAATAGAAACACGTCAAGGAGAAAATATGAAAGTACAAAAAAACAGAACTCAGGAAAATAATAATATAATAATAAAAGATAATATAACAAATAATAATATAATAAAAAAAGATAATATAGAAAATAATAATATAATAATAAAAGATAATATAACAAATAATAATATAATAAAAAAAGATAATATAGAAAATAATAATAAAATAATAAAAGATAATATAACAAATAATAATATGCAAATTACTGACATATATAAACCAAATAATGAATTAATCAAAATAGATGATAATACAAAAGAAAAAAATAATAAAGATACATTTGTAAAAAATAATAGCTCTGTAAATTCATCCAGTAAAAATGTAAAGCATTCAACGGATACAATTCAAGATAATATTTATATAGAACTAAAGAAGGAAAAGGAAAAGGAAATAGATAAACATCAGAATAATATAAACACTTCACTCACATTTCCTAGTAATCGAAATAAAAATATTATCCATTTGCAAGTCACAGAAATAAATTCAGAACAAACCCTAGGAGATAACAAAAATGGAATTAAAAAAAGAAAATGTGTGGAAAAAAAAATTGAAAAAGTATTCAAAAAAACAAACTATACAAATTATAATAATAATAATATGCAAATTAGTACTTATAATAAAAACGATATATCAGAAGATGTTATTAATATAGACAATATAACAAATCAAAACGTTAAACACAATATTATCAAAAAAGGAAATAAAACTGATGATCCAATTAAAAGAAAACAAACAAGGATCATGTTAACAGATAACGATGCAAAAGATAAAATTTTAAAATATATGAAAAAAGCAAATAGACCATATTCTGTTATTAATGTATATGATAATTTACATGGATGTATAAACAAAAACAACGTTCAAAGGTTTATGGATGAATTAAGTAAAGAAAATAAGTTACAATGTAAAGAGTATGGAAAAGCTAAAGTGTATCTTATTAATCAAAAGGAATTTAAAAGCTTAAATACAAACGAAATGAATAAACTAAAAATGGATATGGAATTAGTACAAGAACAAAATGAACTATCAAAAATTGATTATAATAATTTAGTAAAAAAAAAAAAAAAATTATTACAAGATTTAGAACTAATACAAAATTTAGAAGAATATAAAAAAAAAATACAAAATATTGAAGATGAAATAAAATTATATGAACAAATGAATAAAAATTCTAAATTTACCATTGAAGAAATTGAACATATTAAAAAAAATCATGGATATTTACATTTCATGTGGCTTAAAAGAAAAACACTTTGTATTGAAATAATTAAGTGTATAGCTACCTTAACAGAAAAAGATACAAAAGGGGTTATATATCATTTGGGTATTGATGTCGATGAAGATGTTATACCACCAAATTTGTATTCTTAGTGTTGAATTATGTGCTTTTTTCTTTCTACTCAGTAAATAAATAAAAATATATATATATATATATATATATATATATATGTATTACAAAAATTATACAAATATATCTTTTGATATATAACATTTATATGTTTGACAGTTTAACTTTAAAAAAAATTATTTATTAATTTTTAAAAATATTAAAAGGCTAAAAGAAAAAAAAAAGAGGAATGAAATACGAAAATGCATATGCATTATATATATATATATATATATATATATATATATATATATATATATATATTAAACAACATATAATTTTTCATTAAAATATTGACAACTAGAAAACCATATGATGTTACAAAATGTGAATGGTTTAAAAGTTTTTCTTATAAGAATTTAAAAAAAAAAAAAAAAAGAAACATAAAAATTAACGGGATACAATATATATATATATATATCATTAAGATACTTTTTTATGTTAGATTGGTAAAATGTTTTTTTGTAATGATTGAATAATATAATACATATGGATATGCTATACTTTGAATATCCTTATATTTAATCCAATTTATATTATTAATTATATAAGACTATTTTATCTTTAGCCATATGTATTTTTTTTTTTTTTTTTTTTTTTTTTTTTGCTATACCTCCTTTACTATAATTTTTGGAAACACATTCATGGTTTGAAGTTCCTGAAATAATAATTTGCATGCGTATGGCATTTGAATAACAATGTTTTTATCACATTTTTTACAAAATGTACAATATAAATCATATCCCATCATACCACAATCCTCACAAATATATACATTACATACATCGCTACTTAACATTAATCTTTCAAGTAATAAATTGCTAACACCATATGCTATTAAACAATCTCTTTCCATTTCACCTAATCTTAGACCTCCTTCTTTTGATCTACCTTCAGTTGGTTGTCTTGTCAGTAATTGTCTTGGTCCTCTAGCTCTTGCATGGATTTTATCTTGTACCATATGTTTTAATTTTTGATAATATATTGGTCCCATAAATATATATGTTTCTAAGGGTTCACCAGTTAATCCAGAATATAATAATTCTTTACTTGAACAATTAAATCCATATTTAAATAAAATTTCGGCTATTTCTTCAAATGGTGTTCCACTAAAAATAGAACCATACTTATATTCACCATCCATAACTGCAGCCTTAGATGCAACTAGCTCAAGAAGTTTTCCTACTGTCATACGAGATGGGAATCCATGTGGATTCATAATTAAATCTGGACATATTCCAGATTCAGTAAATGGCATATCTTCTTGATTTACTAACAAACCTACTACACCTTTTTGTCCATGCCTTGAACTAAATTTATCACCTAGTTCAGGTAATCTTGTTTGTCTCATAATTATTTTATATATTTTTAACCCTTCGGAATTTTCAGTGAAAATAATTTTATCTATATATGATGGATATACACTTTTATATTTAATTTCATTAATTTTGAAATCATTTATATCAACTTTTCCAATATCTTTTACATGATCTTTAATATTTTTTGGTGAAAATTTATTTACATATAATTGCCCTTCTTTTATCAAATAACCAATAGATGCAACCCCATCCATATCTAGCGAATGATATTTTCTAATATCCTTATTTGCCATTTTTTTTATATCATCTTTAGATTCATTAGATATATTCTTATGACTATATGAATCTTTTTTAACATGATCTATTTTGGATAAATTATTATTATAACTGCTTTTATTATTATTATTATTATTATTACTATCCATATTATTATTTTGATGTTCTTGTTTTATTCCATCTTTATCTTTTACATTTTTTATCTCACTTTTAATTTCCCTTTCTTTTCGTTGTTGTTGTAATTTATTTATTACCAATGGAGAAGGTAAAACTATATCGTTCGATCCATTAAAATATTTTTTTAATTCCACTGAATGTTTTCTCAAAGACATACACCTACCAAAACCTCTATCAATTGATGATTTATTCATAACTATAGCATCTTCAATATCATATCCACAAAAACTCATAACAGCAACTATTGCATTTTGTCCTGCAGGTAATTTTTCAAAATTTATAAATTCAATTGTTTTAGATTTTACTAATGGCTTCTGAGGATATACTAATAAATATAACAAGGTATCACATCTTACAAATTGATTATATCCAATAGCACCTATGGCTTGTTTACCCATTGCACATTGATATGTATTTCTTGGACTCTGGTTATGATTAGGATATGGAATTAATCCAGCAACCACACCAAGTATAGTTAATGGATCTATTTCTAAATGTGTAGTACTTAACGATATATCTGATTCATTTAATGCAATTAAAAGATTATTTTGTTCATTTACATCAATCCATTCAATAACAGAACTTTTTAATAAATCAAAAAAATTAATAGTTCCATTCTCTAATGCTTTAATATGTTGTGGTAATAATTTAGATTTACCATTTTCTATAATTATTAATGGTCTACATAATCTTCCTCCATCTGTAGATATATATATAGCATTATGTAAAAAGTTATCATATATAGATACAAATTGTCCTATTTTGCCATATCTTCTTAAATATCGTATACGTTGCATAAATTTTTGAGGTCTCTTATGTACTCCTAATAATATACCATTCAAAATAACAAAAAATACACCCTCTTTATATATTTCTTCACCAGTTAAACTATCACTGTCTTCTACCCCTAAAGTATACAATATTTCAATCAAATTTTCATTATTCTCATTGTCATTTGTAACATGTGTCATTAAAGCTAAATTTTTAACTAAACCACATGACTCTCCTTCAGGGGTATCACATGGACATAATACTCCCCATTGTGATGGCTGAAGAGCTCTAGGACCACTCACTTTTCTTCCTTTCTCGAACTGGGAATTTAATCTGGTCATCATTCCTATACATGCAATAAACGATAAACGTGATAAAACTTGAGAAACACCACTTTTTTCCATTTTAAATCTTTTAATATTCCAATTACCAGTTGATATAGCTGTTTGCATACCTCTTGTGATAATATCCTTTGGTAAATTTCGGAAAACGTCTGGATAATTATCATTCATATTATTACCAGTACTTTTTAATTTAGAATTATAATTACTTTGCATATATTTGCTTAAAGTTTGATCTATTTGTTTTTTTAATGTAAAATAAAATCTTTTATATAAATCTTCAAATAATAATGATATTAATTGTCCAGCTAGTTCTAATCTTTTATTACCATAGTAATCTTTATCATCGATTTCATTCTTATTATTTGCACTATCTAACACCCTTCTTATCATTAAACAAATACATCTAGCTTTATTTCTGAAGTCATATTTACTTTTTTGCTGAATATGAGATAATAAAACACGACTTAAAAAATCTAAACCTTCTTCAATAATATCCTTTTCATTTTTTACTTGTTTTTCTTTCATAGAGCTAAAGAATCCTTTAGCCAATAACCTTGGTCTTATTTTTTTCCCAATATATAATAAAGCATCTAAATTCGTTTTAATATTTTCATTGTATAATTCATATAACGATAACAATATACCGTTAACATAATTTTTATGTGATCCAATCATTTGAAATATTTCTTGATCACTTTCATATCCCATAGCTCTTAATATAATACAAACACCAATATCTTCAATAAAAGAGTTGTGTTTTAAATAAAGTTTATTATTTTTGTATACAATAGCACATCTACTTTTCGATTCAGCAGTTGTTGATGTAATAGTTGCACAAATATTATGTTTTATATCCATTTCTACAATAATTCGATTTTTTGATAATTGTTCTTGCATTAATAAAACCCTTTCTGTACCTTTAACAATAAAATATCCTCCAGGATCATAAGGACATTCACCTAATTTCATCAACTCTTCTTCATTTTTATTATTTAATACACATATATCACTTCTTAACATAACAGGTAATCTACCAATCTCTACATTATTTTTGGTTATAATACTATTTCCTTTTACATATTCTACATCTACATATATAGGAGCTGAATATGTTAAATCACGTTGTCTACATATTTGGGGTGTTAACTTCGTTTCTATCATATTTTCTTCAACAGAAGGTGTTCCAACTTTTATATCTAAAAATTCTACATAAAAATGTTCATCAATATCTGATTTTATAATTTTATTTGTAGTAGCATTCATTATTGTTTTTATTTCACGTTTTATAAAATAATTATATGATTCAATATGTTGCTTAACTAAACCTTTTACCTTCAAATAAGCAGGTAGTAATTTCCATTTTTCGTTTAATGTATTAACACATTTTGAATTTTCATAAATTTTCTTATTATGTTCTTTATTTTTAATAACTAAACCTGAAAAATTTTCTTCATCATTTAAAATATTCATATTATTATATAGCTTTCCTTTTTTTTGTTTCTTATTTTCATTATGTATAAATTCTTTTAAATTATTTATATTATCTTCATTAAAATTTTTATCAAAATATTCATCTTTTAATATTTTATTAGTTGACATATGTTTATTATTCACTTCATTCTTATTATTCAATATATTTAAATGTTTATTCTCATAATAATTATAATAACAATTATTATCATTATTATTATTATTGTAATTATTATTATCTTCATTGTTTGTGTCATCTTGTTTTTTAATAAAATTTATTTTACTCTCACAGAAATTATTATCATTATTTTTACATTCATACAAATTATCTTTATTTTTCTCCTCTTCCATTTTTATATGTGTATCTTCTTCATTTACGATTTTACCAATTACATCATATTGATTTATCACATTATTATAATCATTTTTGCTATTTATGTTTTCATCTTTTAGTGTTAATTTATTTATCTTATTTTTCTCATTCTTATTATAATCATTATCATTCTGTGCTCTACTATTTTCTTTTAACTGGTATATTTCCTCATCATTCCCATCATTAATTTTATTCACGTTTTTCCTTTTCGCTTTAATCTTAATAATATCTTTCATATTATATCATATTTACTGGCAGGAACAAGTGCATAAATATATATATATATATATATATATATATATATATATGTATATATATTTTAAGGTTTTTTTTTTTTTTTTGTCGATAGGGCTTAAATACCTTAGAGTAACATACTAATGCATATAATATATACTTCTATATAAAAAAAGAACATTTTATTATTCAGAAATAAAAATATTCCTCTATGTCGTTCTCGTTATTATGTATATATGAATATATTTATATATGTTAATTTTAGTTATTATGCATATTTTATTAAATATTGGTGAACAAAAAAAAAAAGAAATTAAAGAAAGAGAAGAAGAAAATCCTTTATTAATATATACATACATATATATATATATATATATATAGATACTTATTATATTTAATTAAATTTTTTTTTTTTTTTTTTTCGTTGACATCTCTATATGTATTTATAATTGTTTTCCAAAATAAAGCATTATTTCAAACTTAAATAAATATTTCGTATATAAGAGTAATTTTTCACATTCTATAATTAAATTATCACATACCTTTCTAGTAAAACTTTAACAGAATAATGAAAATATATAAATATATAAATAAATAAATATATTATATATATATATAACAAATTGTTACTTTTAAGAATTTCTTCTATTATATTCAATTAAAATATAATATAACATAATATATAAATTTTCAACATTAATATATTTTATTTATTATATATTGTATGTAAAATTATTTTTCTTCCTGTATTTTGAATGAACATATACTTATTTGTATATAAAAAAATATACATAATTTCAACGGATGTTGTTTAATAAAATAATATAATAAAAAATAAATAAAATATATATATAAAATATTATTATATATATATAATTTATTATATATAAATTAAGCAGGTGTATTAATATTATAGTATTATATATATAATATATATATATATATATATATATATATATATATATATATATATATATATATACATATATTTTTTATAATATTATATATGTGTTTTTTTTTCTTTTTTTTTTTTACTATTTCAATTATTTATTTTATATATCCATACTAATAAAAAAAAAAAAAAAAAAAAAAAAAAAATTACATAAATATATTATAAAATAAATATTACAGAATTATATATTTTATAATAATATAATATATATTATTATTTCTCATGAATTTAATTTTCAATGTAAAAAAAGGAGATTACTTGATTTATTTTTAAAAAAAAGATTATTACCAAGTTATATAAAAAATATAAAAATAATTATGTATTATTAAAATATATATATTTAATCGTTCAAATATGATAACCTTTTATTATTATATATTGTAATTATATTTAAAAATATATATATATATATATATATATATATATATATCATTCCAATATTATATGTAAATATATTTTTTATATAGTCCTATTAATTATTCATGCCGATAACATAATAATTATGAAGTTATTTTATTTCTTTATAGAATTCAGTTTAAGCAATATTTTTTTTTATATAATGAATACATACCCTTAATAATATAATAATCTTTATACAAGAAATATTGTTAATATTATACTTATATTATACACTTTTTTAAAATAAGAAGATTATCAATGTTATTTTATATAATGTTATAATAATATTATATGGTGAATATATATATATATATATATATATATATATATATATTTTTTCTTTTTATATTAAAAAAAAATATAACAATTTTTTAAAAATTAATATATAGGATAAAAAAAAAAAAAATTCAAGTTATTAAAAAATTATATTTAAAAAAAAAAAAGTAAAGGAATAATATAAAATGAAATAAAAAAGAACACATCATATATATTTCTACATATTATACATATTAGTAAATTTATTCTTTCTTTCATTCATTTTAGAGGAGAGAATAATTTAAAAAACTTGAATTCATACTGTATTGATTTTATATGGCATCTATATCTATTTCTTCTTCTTCATCCCCTGTATAAACATTTCCATCTTTTGCATCTAAAAATATATCATCATCACATTTTTCACTTTTAGAATCTACAAAAACTCTTTCATAATCGTTTGAGAAAATGCTTTGATGTTCTCTTTTCAGGTTTCCATCATTAATTCTTAGAGATTTAACTTTTAAGTTACCCATATTACTATTTATGGTGTTATTAGGTGTATTTTTCTCTTCTTCATTATCACTTTCCTCAGAATCCGAATCATTATCTTTTAACCAACTGACAAAATGTTTAGCCAAACATTTACATTTATCATAATGTATTTGTGTGTTTATAGCATTATCATCTTTATTATTAACATGGTTATTCAATAATTTTTCTGCTTTAAATGAATCATTTGTGGAATTCTTATTATTATTATTACTGTTCACATTATTGCTATTTATATTATTACTACTAATATTATTACTATTAGTAGTTTTATTATTATTGTTGTTTTCATCTTTGCCCTCGTCGTCGTATCTTTTTATTATATCTTTACTTTCAAATATATCATTATTATATAAAACTTGTAATATATAAGGATAAATACTTAAAGAATTAACTGCAACTTTATTTACATAATACTCTAAGGCCAAAAATATATCTATAGTTGTAACTGAAGTATCATTAATTTTTTTTATATATTTGATATTTTTTTCTAATAATTCTTTACTTATTTTATCTTCAAACAATGAACATAAACAAATAAAAACCCTACATTTGGAATCGAAACATTGAGATACTTGTAATACTCTAAGTTCTTCAGCATATTGTATATCATTCATTTGTGTAGATTCTTTAAATATAGTTTTCATTCTTTCAATAACTTCTTTAATTTCTGGGCTACCAAAATGTAGACATTCCTTTTCTAAAACAAAATTTTCCTCTTCTTTTTTCTTCTTACTATTATTATTACTACTACTACTATTATTATTATTATTACTATTATTATTATTATTATTATTATTACTATTATTATTATTACTAGATGAAGTATCTTTTTTTTTATTTTTTTTATTTTCTTTTTTTCCATTAGATATACTTTTATCTGAATCTAGTAAATCATCGGAATCATCATTTTCTTCATCATCTGAATAAATTACACCATTTCTATTATTATCTTCATTCTTATCTGTCTTCTCACTTTTACCCTTAGTACTTTTTTCAATTTTCTTTTCTTTTCCCTTCTTTTTTTTACTACCAACAGTACTAATCATTGGAGGGTTTTTAATCATATACGTTGCTATTTTATGTGAATTATTAAGTTCTCCGATATTACCACAAGCATTACATTTACAAATTAGAATACCCTTCTTCACAACAATATCAGTTTCTGGTAATAAACAATGAGGACATAAAACATACATCTCAATAAATTTATCTAATATATTTACTAAATCCTTTTCTTTATGCGCTCCATTCACAATAGCTTTTTCTTCATTTTCTTCAAACTTTACCATAGTACCTAATTCACAACCAAAAAATTTTGTCGGATACATTGGTGGTCTTTTTAATGACCTTGCTATTTCACCCATATTAGATATATTAGTTCTTATACCATTACCTCTTCCTTCTATTTTTGAAATTAATTTGGGCATTTTGTATCTGTAATTAGGATCATTCCGATCCCTAGGAATATTAACGTACGACATGGTCTTTTAAACAAAAATTTAAATTATTAAATGTGATTTCTCTGGGATATTATATCTCACCTTATAATATATAAACAAATATAAAGGATATAAATAAATATATATATATATATATATATATATATATATATATATATTATAACTATTTTACACTAATATATTATAAGGTACAAATTAATAAAATTCATAAATTATATTAAACATATATATAATAAATGAAACAAACAATATTAAATTAATATGTTACATAAAAGAAACTATAACAATTAAAGATATATAAACATATATTATATATATATATGTATATATATATTTTTGTACCAAGGTGATATGCTTTATTTATAATTATAGGATAATAAATACAGGTATATAATAAAATATGTTTAAAAGAACATATAAAAATTTATAGAAAAACAAATACTAATATATATATTTTAATATATATTTTTATATATGACGTACTCTACAATTATTAATGTATAATTTAAAAGAGAAGATAAAAAAAAAAAAAAAAAAAATAGATAATGAATAAATCACTAAAATTATTAATGATGAATTATAATAAATAAATAAATAAATAAATAAATAAATATATATATATATGAAAAATCAATATATCATTATTATATATTCATTATAATATAAAAATTTATATTATGAATTTAAAAATTATAAACCAAAAAAAAAAAGAAAAAGAAATAATGTATATATATATATATATATAATAACTACTTTCTAAATATTATACAACACAATATATATATTACCCAATGAAATCTACACATAAATATTATTTACAATTATAAAAAACATTTATTCCTACATAAATCTAACATCACTTTATAGAAATTAAAAATTATTCAGAAAGATAAATTAATATATATATATATATATACATATGTGCATAATATATATGTAAGTATATTGTTACACTTAATTTATTTGTTCTATTTTCATATATAATAAAAAGTATTGGTACACATACTTATATGTTATTATAAATTCGTATGTAAATAAAACTTTATGCAAAAATTATACACCTATTAATTAAAAAATATATGAATTTCCATACACATATATATATATATATCAAAAAAAAAACAAATTGATTTAGCTATATATACATATTACAAATATTTTAAAAACAATAACTAAAATATTATTTACCTATTGTATAATTAAAACAATATTAATATAACTACTAATAATACTGACGGAAATATATACTTCATTTATACATCATTCTTATCATATATATAATATATATATAAATATGTTATTACAATATATTTTCTTTTTCTATTAATTATAATATAGATAAAATAACTTTTTCTTACTTTCTTCCCCTTTTTTTTTTTTTTTTTTTTCTTTCTATTAAGATATCTATATATAATATGTAATATTAAATGTTATTACTTTCTTACTTCTTAATAATTACATATACCTCATTAATATTCTAAATAATTTCTTTTTCTCATTATTTTTTGATGAATTTTATCTTGTAATTATATTTATAATAATTATATTTCTTTTATTTTTTTTAAATATTTTTAGTTCCGTTTATATCCTGTAATATTATCATAATTGTATATTTCTATATGTGTGATATAAGTTCTAATATTACTTATAATTATATTTTCCATTCATTAATACATATGAGTCAAATACTTATATGATAATAAATATGTTTATTAGTACACATATGTAAATAAATATAAATATGTATTATTTATTTTTATTTTTTTCCTGGACTTTATTAAAAGTTAAGATATTATGTATACATTTTATTTAATAATATAATGTGTACTTTAACTTTTATTTAATTCTTTTCAATAAAAATATATATATATATATATATATATATGTAATTTTTATATTTCTTCTATTTCTTCTTTTTTTTTTTTTTTTAATTTATATTTTACCTTTTAATAAATGTTATTCATTATATTTCTTCCTGTACATTATTTTTTAAAGGTTATTGTGCTTATGGAAATATAGTGTAATTTTATTATTTTATTCACTTTTTAATTTATTTATTTACACATTATTAAACATCCAAGGTTAAGGGTTAATAATAACACATGTATATATATATATATATATATATATATATATATATGTATGTTATGTATTATATTATATAATATAATAAATATATATACTTATTGGTTAACAAATTTATATATATGTATCTTCATCTTTTTTTTTTATTAATATTTTTATTTTTCATTAAAATACAATGCATAAAATAAAAAAAAAAATAAAAATAATTACAAATATTAAAACAATAATAAAAAAAAATTTACATAAATCTAAAATTCTTCATATAGTACAATAATATAATATTTCATATATAAAAAATATATATTTTACATTTACTTATTTTTATTTTTTTTTTCTGTATGTCAATTATCGAAATATTATATTAAATAAAAAATGAGCTTTTTGTTCAAATGTTACATCCATATATATAATATATATATATATATATATTTATTTATTTGATAAAAATGTGATAAATTAAAAATATTATTTTGTTTTACAATGTATATATTTTCTATATCGCAATGTTATAATATAATGTTTATTTCCCATATTTGTTATAAATATATATATATATATTACTTTATTTTTTTTTAATTACATTTCATATTTTATATGTATATGCCTGAATCGAATAATGTTTTTATTATTTAATATGTTACTATTTATTTACATAATTATTATTTTTATAACCATATTTTTGTCACTTATTAAAGTCTTCATCGACTTGAAATATTTTTTATTAATACAAATATTTTTACTATATTTTACCATTACTCCTTTTTTTTTGGTTTTTTGTTGTTTTTTTTGTTTTTTTTGTTTTTTTTTCTTATATATAGCGTTAAATTTAATATTAAGCTATAAATTTATAAAAATATATATGTATATATTTATAATATTAATAATAAATAAATATATATATATATATATAAATATATTTATAATAATATAATAATTTAGTCATATATAAAAATCTATAAATTATAATAAAATATAAAGAATTTTATCTTTTTTTGATATAATTTTTAAGGAAAATTAAATTTTTTTATAAAAATTTTTATTTCTATTTGTATAAAATAATTTATATTATATCATATATATGATAATGATATTAATATAATATATTCATTATGATATATTTATTTATATATTATATATTAAGGAAAAAAATATATGTGAAAAAGTAATTTTTTTTTTAAGCATATTTATAATTATTGAGTGTATTATATATATAATATATATTATATATATATATATTATATATATATTATAATTTATTTAATTATATAATCTGTATGATTCTTTTTTTTTTTTTTTTTTTTTTTTTTTTTTTTTGTTAGTGTATATAAAAGAAAAAAAAAAGATTACATTATATATAATATATATTATAATATATATTATTACATATATTTATATATATATATAATATATATATTATATATGTTATAATAATAAATATAAATAATAGAAAAATATATTATTACTTTTAGCTTGTAAAAATTTATATATAATATATAGTATAAATTTATAAAATCTATTTAATAATATACTAAATAAAATTATATTATGTATGTATATATATTATATATATCTTTTTTTTTTTTTTTTTTTGTTGCTCCAAGTTAATACATACAAATATTACATAATAATATATTCATTGATTTTTTGCCTCTTTTTTTTTTTCATTATTTTTTTTTATATATTAAATTATAACACTACTTATATATATATATATATATATATATATATATAATATATGCATGAGGGTAAAAATCAAATGTAAATCTTGATATATTGCATGAGCACTTTTTTTTTTTTTTTTTTTTTTTTTCTTATAAAAATATATGCACATGCATTATATATAATATATATATATAATAATATGTACTAAGATTTTATATAACAAATATATATATTTAAAATTACCAAATTATGAAATAATATTAAATAATATGATACAATATTTTAAGATTTTTATGTATTATATTATATTGTAAAATATATATTTATAACTTTTTTAGAAAGCAAAATAAACATATTATCTTGTAAAATAAAGAGAATATTATTTATATAATATATATATATATATATTACTTGATAAGTTCATAAAATTAAAATAATATATAATAAAATCTCAAGAAAAATATTAAGATCCATAATTTTACAAATAATATGTTATCTATTTGTAAATTATTCCCAGCTGAAAAATTATAATATATATAATATAATATAATATAATATAATATATATATGTCTGTATATATGTAATATTTATATAAAGGTGTTATTTAAATATTTATTATGAACTACAAAAAAAAAAAAAAAAAAAAAGAAAATAATAAAGAAAACAATAAAGAAAACAATAATAAAATAAAAAAAGAAATAAGAAAAAGGTTACATATATTTAATTTAAGATTCAACTATTAAAAGGATTATTTATATTTAATAATTTATACGTTGTTATTTATAATAGGACATATATAAATGGATAATATTTCTGCTATTTTTTCTTTGTTTTTATAAAATTGTAATTATATATATATATATATATAATATATTCATAATTATATGTATTGTGTTGAGAAATAAAAAAATATATTTACGCCATATATTTTTAAATCTAAGTTAATACGTATTAATATATTTATATATCTTCATTGGATGTAAAAATAAAAAAAAATAAATGTAAATATAAGTTATTTTTTAATATTTTATTTATAATTATAAATATATAAAATATATTATTTTTTCTTTTTCTTTTGAGGACCGTGAAAAAATAATTAATTCAAGTGATGGAAAATAATAAATAAATAAATAAATAAATATATATATATATATATATATATATATATATAATAGTAATCTTAAAATTGTTCACATTTTATTTCCTTTGCAAAATCAAATTATATATTATATGTTTTATTAGGTGATATATAAGAAGATTCATATTTGTTAGATTGAATATACGTTAATATTTTAGTAGAATATGTAATGATACATAAATATAATTTAATAAGTTTTGTGAATATTTATAATATCAAACAGCTCTATTTATATATATATATATATATATATATATATATATATATATATAATAAGATAATGAAAAAATTAATATATATCAGATTTTTAATATAAATTGTAGATCTGTAAAATAAATCATACCAAAAAGATTGTTATATATATATATATTATATGTTAAATATTACATTATATCTTATTATAGATATATTATTTTATTTTATTTTTTTTTTTTTTGATTTGATTATTATTATTATTATTATTATTATTATTATTACTACTACTACTATTTTTATTATTATTTTTGTTTTTTTATTTTTAAGAAATGGCGGAAAATAACAAGAGACGTCTTTTAATTTTAAACGATGTAAAGGATTATTATAACAAAATATTTACAAGCGAGGTACTAATATCTTTACAAAAAGATATAAAGTTAGAAGATTTAATGTTCTCATATAACTACTATTCTCATTTAATTTACGAGAATGATAATGTTGATGAGGTATATGTAATTCCAAGTGATTATTTAAATAGCGATGATGAATTAGATTATAATATTAATGATAATAATAAGTTAAAGTGTTTTATATTAAGAGAAGAAGAACGTATGAATATGTGCAATGTAAATTATAGATATAGTAATGATGAGATGATAAATTATTTTGACCCTTTAACAAGTGAAGAAGAATTTGAAGAAAAAATTGAAAAAACTTTTGAATTTTTAAACAATTTATTATTATCAATAGATCATGATAATAATGATATGAATAATAATCATCATGATAGATCTAACTTATCGAATAAATTACATTTAATTAATAAAATATGTATTAATTTAAATGTTAGAAAGGAAGATGATAATATTTACAAACTTTGTAATTTAGAAGTTGATAGGAATCAAATAAACCAAATTACCTTAATTATTATTGCTTATATTATTATTTGTATCTTTAAATTAAGTATGGGTAGAAAATTAATTTTTTCTAATAAAAATATCAACGATATGCTATTTAGAACTTTACATTTACAAAATATTTATATACAAATTTATACACTGAAAAATTTAAAAAAATATATTATAGAAGATGGTGAATTATGTGATATTATACATTTGAAAATGATCAAGGTGTGTATTTTTAGTAAATCCTTATGTTCATTTAATAGGGCTAATGATATTTTATTACTCTTACTTAGAGAAAAAAAGATTTATTCTCATGATATATTTGATTTTTATTTTTTGAAAAAGCTTAAGTATTCTTTAGAACATTCAGATAATATTGAACGATTAAGATTGTTAGATTTTATATCTGATTGTATAAATGTTAGTAACGATGAGAAGTTATGTAATTTATTCAAGTTGAAAGTAGAGTCTTCACAAAATAAAACAGAGTTTAGCAAAAATGAGAATACAAGTGTAAATAATAATAATAATGATAATATTATTAATGGTAGTGATATATATCAGTTATATAATGTAGATATACAGTTGAAAGAACATAAGAAATATAACGGAATCTGTAATGAGTGTGATGATGAGAATACGAACATAGATGATATAATTTATTCTCAAGTACATGGTTTAAAGGATATTATGAATAAAAATAATTATAAAAAGAAAGATATATATCTAATGATTACAATTAATTTATATAAATATTTACATATGATTTACCTAAAAGATGATTTATTATTAAAAATAAATGTATTAGAAATTTTTTCTAAGTTAATTCAGAATATTCAATATTGTAATGGATTAGATATAGAAAACTGCTACTTTTTAAATAATGTTTTATATGATTTAAAAGAAAAAGATGAATATATATTACATTTAAGTATCATAAATTCTTTAATATCATATTCATATATGAATGAATCTATATTACATTATCTTATAAATACGCATTCAAATATTTTAATAAAAACAATTCTTCAATATATAGATAATAAAGAAGGTGATGTTGAAAAAGTAATTGTTGGAATTAAAGCATTTGGTTTTTTCTTTTCATATAAAGAATCTTGTAATATTCTTTTGAATTTAAATAAAAATGCTCATTTAGTTGTTATCAATCATATAAGTACTCATTCTAATACTAACGTATTATTACATTCAATAAATATATGGCTAAAAATTTTAATATCTAAACCTATGGATGATATATGGTTTAAAAATATTATTCATTCGATACTCCTGGAAAAAATTATTCTCATATTAAAAGAAATTGATGATAACAATATACAAACCAATATTTTTAAATTACTACAATTAATGATACCTTATGATATTGTAACTACTATTTTAAATGAACAATGGATTATTAAAAGTTTACATGATGAATGGCAAAATAAAACTTATGACTTAAAAATTAGTAGACATAATTTCTTTGTAGCATTATACAAACATAACAAAGATATTATTTCAAACAATTCCTATGCGAATAATTTAATACAAAACTTTATAGAAGCAACACCCAAGAGGTATTAGATATATATATATATATATATATATATTTATTTGTAAAGATTTTGTACATTTTTTGTTCTTGTACAAAAAATATAAATCTGTGTTACATAAAATGCGTATATATAAAAACATAGCATTTTATATGCGCGAAAAGACAAAATGTGTATATTAAACGAATAATGATAATATGAATTACATTAATAGATACATCCATACATATATATATATATATATATATATATATATATATATATATATATATATATATATATATATATATGTTTAAATATATTCTTTTTTTATATTTTATAATTACACACATAATTTTTTTTTTATTAACCTTTGCATCATTCTCATAAACTATAATTTACCATAGCGAAATTTTGCATATTATAAACTATAAGTTATATATAATAAAAAATTATTATTATATTAAAATTTATATATTGAATAAAACAAATGTCGTTGAGTTATGGACTTGATGAAATAATACAAATAAAATGTTCCTACATAATAGAAAAATATAAAAATAAGTTGAAAAAATTAAAAGAGTACAAGCATGTAAATAAAGAAAAAATATATATATATATATATATATATATATATATTTATGTAGGAAGAATATATTATATTGTTATTATTTCCTTTTCCTCATCAAAATAGAAAAAGATAAAGAAAAAAAAAAAAAAAAAAATTTGTTATAACTTTGACCTAACATGTATTTTTATTTTTTTTCTTTTAGGCCTTAAAAGAAGAATATGAAAAAAAAAACAAGGCCCATTACGTAAATAGATATATGCTTAACGTAATATATTAAAAGAATGAATATACATATATTTATATGGTCATCATCTAATCTCTATATTATATAATTTTTTATCTTTGGATCTCATAATTTGTAGAAAGAAAAAGAACAAATATATAAGGATATACATAAATATAGGGAGAAAAATGAACTTGAAACCTTAGAAAAAATAAAGGAAAAGTACAACAACTATTTCGCTGATATTTTTTTATACGAGCAAGAATATTATCAATGTATATATAAAGTCTTCAAAAATTTACTACTAAAAAAGGAAGAAATTGATGAAAAAGAAAAACAAGTCATGAAATTATATGTATATTAATTGAAGGACATAATGACAAAAAAAAAAAAAAAAAAATATATATATATATATATATATATATATATTTATATATACATAATTTGTTAAATATTTATTTTTCTGGTTTTTATTTTTTCAGGAATATGGACATATGATGCTTTCTGATAAAAATATAAATGTAGAATTTGAAAATTTTACAAACACCAATAAAAAATCTTTTAGTTTGTATGATATCAAAGCATATGAATATAAAAAAAATATAGATAATATTCATAATGCTGACGACTTAGAAAATCTTTATAATATCAATGTAAATGAAATTTATGAAAGTATCCTTCTCGATCAGAATGACGATAATTATACTCACATACTCAATAACAATAAGAGCTTTAATAACTTAAAAAGTGAATATGATGAAATAAAGCATAATCCCCAAAATAATAATAATAATAATATAATGTTTACCTCAAATTTTGATGAGTACAATTATTCTATGAATGAACATAATCCTGTATCAACAATAAGTCACGTAAAAATCACAGATCATATAAATAAAGAAGATATGGTAAATAATATTGATAAAAATGATAATACAAACAAATCAGATATTTCTATTAAATATGTAAATCAAAATTTTCATCAGAATGGAATAGATATTGAACAAAATAATATATCTGAGAAAAGAGAAGCGTCAAATGATAATGAAACATACATAAAAAAAAAAAAACCAATGGAAAATGAAAGTGAAGAAATTATTACGAATTCAACGGAGGATATTATTGATGCGCAAGAAAATGTAGAAGATGAAAATATGAAGAGTAAAATTAAGGATCATATAAGAAACAATTTAAAAGACAAGGATTTTTTCAAAAAAGAAACTTCATATGAAGAAATAAATATAAAAAAAGGTGACGAAAATATATTTCCTCAAAATGATGATGAGAAGATAGAAAAAAGTAAATTTTTCAAAAAAAGTGTAAGTACCACAAATGAGGTTTTAGGAAATGATATTTTTAATTCACATATATTAAATAATAGTCATGATATAAATTCAAATATTAAATATGGAAAAAGTGAAAATTATATAAATACACTTGATCTACATAAATTACATAGTGATAATATAAATAATGTAGAAGCAAATAGGGAAGCTAAATCTGAAACACACAAAACAATAGAAGAATTAGATGATATTATTGAAAATAATATAGATTTTAATATATCTAGTTATTTCAGTGGTAATTTTGATGATATAATAAATAAAGAAAATTTATTAGAAAATGAAAAAAGTAATATATTAAATGAAAATTCTTTAATCATAAATAATGATCAAACTATTGAATATGTAAATAATCAAAATATAAATTCAAAACCATCTTCTATTACAAAAAAAGAAAATTTAAACATATATAATAATAATAATAATAATAATAATAATAATAATAATAATAATAATGAAGAATATCAATATATCAAAATGTATAATGAAAATAATAATCAAATTCAGTCATCCTTATTTCAAACATTTAACAATTTTAAAAATGATTATAACATACCAATTGAAAGAATGAATACTTTTGAAAATTATGCACAAGAAATAAATATACTAGAAAATTATGAACATATTATGAATTCTCTAAACTTAGATAATACATTAATTAAAAATAAAAATAACAAAAGTGACGAAAAGGCAATGTTGAATATAAGTAATATCCACGACATCATAAATTACATGAGCAACCATATAACAAAGAATTAATTGCATTAATATATATATATATATATATATATATATATATATATATATATATATTTATAATATATTTATTTTATTTTTTTTAATATTTAAATGCATATTGTACCAAATAAACATAAATAATATATATATATATATATATATATATATATATATATATACAATTTTTATATATTTATGTAAATCATTCGCTTCTTTTTTTTTTTTTTTTTTATGCCTCGAAATATGTGGGCATATATTTATTATTGTTGTATATTATGATAAATTATGAAGCATGAAAATACATTATTTTTTATAACATATATAATAACATTCATACTTATTAAGCCAACCAAAATTGTATTAAAAATACTGTTAATTTTACATTCACATTTTGTTCAAAATTATTGTTTAAGAAAAGATAATTATATATATATATATATATATATATATATTATTTAGAATACAGTTGACACGTATATACACACACCCTTAAGTGTCCATTATAAAATATGTTATATACATATACACATACATACATACATATATATATATATATATATATATATATATATATATATATATATATAGTTAACAAAATAAAAAACAAAATAATGCATATAAATGAAGAAAAAATATAGAAGAAATAACGAATGAAATTAAAAACATGAACATTATAATTAAATCTTCTTTATTTTACACATCATTTTTTATCAAACTTTTTTTTGTTTTTATTCATTATAATTGATTTGTTCATTAATGTTTTATCAAGTTGTTCTATTATATTATTACTATTTATTTCCTGTTTGTTTTCATAATTTTTTTTACGGTTCATATATTCATCATTGTTAAATTTTATATCATTAGGTATCTTATTATTTTGTTGCATACCCTTCATAAATCCCTTTATTCTTACCATATTTGTATTTTTCTGCTCATTTGGTGCATTCATATTATTTATATTATTATTATGACTATTTGTTTTCATATTGCTTAAAAATTTAGTATTGCTTGTATTATTTTTATTAGAATATTTATTATTTTCTGGATTCTTAAAATTTGATTTTTCTTTTTCTTTAAATGATGACATTTGATTTATATGGGACTTTTTTAAGTATGTCATATTCATATTATTATTATGATCATCATTATTTTTATAATTAACCTTATTCATATTATTTGAATTTTCAATAATCACTTCTCCTTTGTATACATTTGTATTATTTTTCATGTATCCACTTTTTCCAGATCCAATTCCATCTTCTTCTTCGTCTTCTTCTTCTTTCGTCCTATTAAATTTGTTCACTATATTTGGTTTTATATTATTTCTATGAACATAATTACTATTATTATTATTTAAGTATATATTACTACTATTGTTACGTGCCTTATACTTATTATCATGATCTTCATAATTACTCATTTGTGAATTAATTTTTCTAATCATTTCATTTTCGGTGTGTACAAAATTATGGCTACATAATAAGTTACTGTCACTATTATATCCATTATTTTCTTCTTTCGATTTATTTAATGAATGTGGTGTACGAGAATTAAAAGAAATATCAATATTTTTATTCCCATCAAAAAATTGGATGTTCTCTCTTTTACTATTTATCATTTGAACATTCGAGTCTGCATTTCTATTCGACCTTTTTTCATTATATTTATTTTTATATTCATATAATTTATCCAAAGTCTTATTATTATTATTATTATTATTATTATTATTTTTTTTTTTGTTTTTTTGTTTGTTTCCTGTAATCCTTTCTACATCACTATAATGATGCTCATTCATATTATTGTATTCCTCCTCTAGAAATTCGTTAAAATTATGTTCTTTTTTCATCGAATCATTTTCATTCTTAAGGAAGTGATCATTACTTATTTCTTTTCCAATCATTTCATCGCCATTATTATGGTATTTAACATATTCATTATTTTTACCTTTCCTATTATTATAATAATTATTATTATTTTTACCATTCCTATTATTTCTATCATTCATATTATTTCTATCATTCATATTATTTCTATCATTCGTATTATTTCTATCATTCGTATTATTTCTATCATTCATATTATTTCTATCATTCATATTATTTTTTTCATTGCTTCCATTCTTATCATTACCACTTAACTTTCCTTTATTAGGTGACATCTTGTTATGTTTACTGCTCTGCATTAAACTGGAAAAATGATTTATTGATTGCATATTTTTATTAACTAAATTATCAATTGTATTCAAGGAGCTTTCGCTTTTCTTATTTATTTTTACATTCTGTTCATTCGGATTATTTGCATAATTTCTCAATATATCATTTCCATATACATTACTATTTATTTTATGAATATTATCATTAATATTATTTATATTACTATTTATATTATCGACATCATTATTAATACAATTAATATTCTTATTAATATTATCAATAGATGCATTTCCTTTATTAGATTCCTTTTCTATATAATTATTATTATATTCATCTATTACGTCGATTGTCATATCTTGTGCTTTTTGTTCATAATTTCCTAACATCATACTACCATCATATTTATTATTTTCATTATCCTTATAATAATCAAAATTATTACTTTTAATATCTATCAAATCAGATTCAATTAAATTATTTACATTTAATGATGTCATAATATTATTTTCATCATGTTCAACATTGTTTTTATAATTCAAACGTGATGGGCTATTTTTCGTATTCAATGTATCGTTAAAACTGCTCTTTCCCATTTTTATGTTGGTACTTACATTATTAATATTATAACTATTATAACTATTATTATATATATTATCTTGATTTATCTTATCACCCTGGTGTATATTATTACCATGTTCTTTTTCTTTTCTGTATTGTCTTTTCTTTTCTTCCTCATTATTATAAAATTGGTTCTCTTCATACAAGTCTCTGGGTATATTAGTTGAAAATCCATTTTGATTATCATTATAATCATATTTATTATCACTCTTTAGATAGTTCTTTTCATAATTCTGATAATCATGATTCAAAAAATCATCTTTTTTTTCATTATATTTGTCACCCTCATAATCATAATAGTCCATATTATTATTATTGTTGTAATTATTATTGTTATAATTATTATTGTTGTAATTATTATTGTTGTAATTATTATTGTTGTAATTATTATTGTTATAATTATTATTGTTGTAATTATTATTGTCGTTGTTATTATTATCATTATTATTATCATTATTATTATTATTATTATTATTATTATCATTATTATTATTATTATCATTATTATTATTCCTATTACCATTATTTTTTGTAATGTGTGCATAGCTTGATATACTCCTATTTTCCTTAATATCACTCTTATTATAATTTACCTTATCATTCGTATTATCATCATTATATATAACACTCACACTATCCATTTTATCTACCAAATTTATATCTTTATTATTCAATAATTTAGAATCCATTTTCTTATTATTCATATCTGTATTCATAGAATAAGATGAAGTACCATCCTTATCAACACTATTAGATACATAATTTGCATCCGATATTATCAAATTGTCATTTTTATACTTTAAAAAACCTTTATTTTTAAAATTTTCATTTATCATACTATCTATATACTGAATACTATTATTAATCTCTAAATTGTTATAATTAAAATTTATACTTTTTTTTCTATTCCTTCTTCTTATCAAATCAAATTTATTTTTACCAATTGCCTTAACCTTTACTGCTCTATTTCTTGCGTTACTTGTTCTAGATAAATTTGTACTAACTTTTCTATTCTCCAAGTGTTTTAAGGATATTATAGAACCTTTACCACTTTTGTTCCTACAATCCTGTAATTTATTTAATAAATTTATTTCATTTTCTTTCTCTTTTAATGATTTCTCTTTATTTTTTAATTGCTCATGTAATAGTTTTAATTGTTCTTGTATAAATTCCGTATCCTTTATATGCTTCTCTTTCGTTAAAAGAAATTGTTTTTTCTCTGCTTCTAAACTATTTCGATCTATTTGTATAACAGTTTGCTCATCTAATAATTCCTTTTCACGCTTTTCAATATTTTGTAATTGCATTTCTTTTTGTTTCAAACTATTTTTATAATTAACAAGTTGATCTTTAACCTTCTGTAATTCATTTTTTTTGTCTTTAAGTTTCTTTTCTCTTTCTTGTAATTTAGAACTATACTCCTTCAACTCAACATCAAATAAATTTAATGATTCCTTTTTCTTATTTGATTCTTCAAGTTTCTTATTATATTCCTTTTCCTTTTCCATTAAATGAATTTCTCTATTTTTTAATTCTTTGTCATAATTTAATAATTCTTCTTTATTTTTTTTTATCTTATCTAATTGTTCATCAAAAATTTTACGTGATTCTTCCATTTGAGCCTTGTCATTATTTAGACCTTCTTCTCTTCCATCTAAATCATATTTTCTTTTCTCGATTTGTTCCTTTTCCTTTTCAATATTTTCCTTCTCCTTATTTAAATCTTCTTGTTGCTGTGATAAATTGATAATTTTTATCTTTATATCGTTTTCTTCTTTTTCTTTGAAATTTTTATAATTCTTTAATTCAATTTCAATTTGTTCCTTTTCTACTAACAAATTTTCTTTTTCTAAATTTAATTTTTCTTGTTGAACATATAATTTTTCTTTTTCTTCTTCAATATCTAAGTAAATGTTTTTTTTATAATTTTCTAATTCTTCTTGTTCTTTTATAATCAAGTATTTCATCTTATTCTTATCTTCTTCTAATACATCATATTTCTTTTGTATACTTTCTTCATATTTTTCACATTTATTTCTAAATTCTTCTTCATATAATTTTTTTTGTTCTTCAAAATTATCACGTTCTTTATGAAGTTTTTTTTTTTCATTCCCAATTTCGTTTTGTAACTTTTCATTTTCTTCATCAAATTTTTTTGCTAAAGCTGATTTTTCATTTTCGAAATTTTCTTTATATTTTTGTTCCAAATAAATTTTAAATTCCTTTTTCTCTTCTTCCAAATTTTGTATCATGTTACGTCTTTCCTTCTCAATTTCATCTTTTAATTTTTCATTTTCCTTTTCCACATTTTTTATCATCTTTTCTTTATTTTTTTCAATATCTTCTAACATTATCACTTTCATTTTTTCGACTTCCTCAATCATTAACATTCGTTCCTTTCTTAATTCTTCTTTCATATAATTGATTTCATTTTCTTTTTCCTTTTGCATATTATTTTTTTCATTAAGAAATTTTATTCTCTCTTCTTGTACATCATCTAATAATTTCATTTTATCCATTTCTAATTCTTTTCTCTTTTTATTTAAATCTTCAAGTAATTCATTATATCTATCCATTCTACTATTTAATTCTTTTTGTTTTATTAAGTTATTTCGCTCATTTCTTTGTATTTCTTCTTCTTTGTTTTGTAAATTATTATATTCATATTCAATAATTTGCTTCTTTTCTTTTTCTAAAGATTCTAATTCTTTCTTCAACATTTCCAATTCATTCTTTTCTTTCATATTATTCAATTTCTCTTCTTCTAACTCTTTTTTAGTATGATTTAGAAAATTTTCTTTTCTTTCTATATTTCTTCTTTCGTTGTCTATTTCTTTTTCTCGTTCTTCCATTTCTTTGATTTTTTTATTAAACTGTCCAAATTTTTCATCATATTCATATAATTTACTCTTACATTTATTTTCGATAGTTATGCATTCATTCATTTTATCTAATAACTCTTTTTGAGCATTATCATATTTCATTTTTATAGAATTAACATACTTTTCTTTTTCTTCAATATCCATTTTCTTTTTATCTACAATCATTTCTTTTTCCTTTATCTGTGAATGAATCTTCTCAATTTCCTTTTCTTTATCTGATAACATCTCTACCTTTTTTTCAAAATTATCTTTTCTTTTTTTCATTAGGTTCTTTTCAGTTTCTAACATTTGGCGATTTTCTTCCATATGAATTTGCAATCTAGCCATCTGCTTACTAGCTTGACACACACAAACAATATTTTTAAAATCATTCTTTTTCTTGAAATTTCTATCAAAAGAAAATAATTCTTCATTATTATTAATCAAAGAATTTTCCTTGTTCTTTTTCTCATTTAGC
>LT990241.1:350333-388843 GCA_900257145.2 Plasmodium billcollinsi
ATTATTATTAGTGCTATTATTTTTCATTTTTTTTTAATTAATTACTTTTGAATGAGTATTAGGACAGCCAACCAAATATATGTTATTAACTTGTAAAGGTAAAAATAAATTATATATATATATATATATATATATATATAAGTGATATTATTCCATTACAATTATTTTATATTTTTATTTAAATATATATATCATATAATATAAACAGAAGTGTCAATTTGTTCAAAATTATTTGAACAATATATAATATACCAAAAAAAAATAATATGCCAGAAATGTTAAGAGATTAAAAAAAGGTAAAACATTATTTTATTTGAAAAAAGGGATACATATATAAATATTCATATATATTAAACATAAACAACTGTTATGAAAAAGAAAAAAAAAAAAGGAATATTTTTAAAAACTTTATTATGCTATAATGGAAATTATTATAAAGTTTACTTATACTAAATATTATTAAAAATATAAAAAATAAAAATAAGTGTAATTATAAATGTGTTTTAATTAATCTTTTAAAAATACATATTATGTAAATGGTAAAATATTCCTTTATTTTATATTCCTATTTATATTATCACTTCTGTTAAGCTTTCTTTTTTTTTTTTTTTTTTTCTCCTTTAATTTAGAATAATATTTATAAGAAAAAAAATAGTCAAATTAAATCTATACATAAATGAAGTCATTGGCAGAAAATATCATATGTATATAATTTGCCATTTATTTTTATTATATTTAAAACTATACACATGCATTATATAAAGATATACTAAAGTGAATTACAATATATCATATATTATATATAAATATATATATAATATTATAAAAATAATTTTAATATATTATTTTATATATATATATATATATATATATATATATATATATATATATATATATGTATATAAATATATATATTTTTTATATAATATGAAAATATAATGTTCAAAATTAATATTAAAAAGTTTAATATATATACACATATATATATGTATACATATAATATATAATATTTTAAAAAAAGAGAAAAAAAAAAAAAATAAATAAATAAATAAATATAAATGAATATTTTGAGCATATATAAATTTAATAAAAGTAAATTTTTATAAATGTAAAAAAACATTTTTTGCTCCGATTTAATGATTTATTTTTATTCTTTATAAGTAAATAAATACATATATATATTACATACATATATATTTTTTTTTTTTTTTTCTTGTTATTTTTGTCTGGAATTTTCTTTTAACATCTTTCTTCATTTTTACCTGCACGCATCAGGTAAAAAATTTTTAAAAAATGTGCAAAAGAAAAAAAAAAAAAAATTATAATAATAAAAAAAAAGCTATACAATTAAGAAAAAAAAAAAAAAAAGTTATATATATGATTTGTAGATTAAGGGAAAATGAAAAAAATTCCTAATATACATTTGAGTTCAAATATTCATAAATGTATATTTTTTTTTCTCCTTTTTTTTTAATTTTTTAAAATATGTAAAAATCATATTTATAATATCTTAAATCTTAAGATTCTTGTACGTCTTATTATAATATATATATATATATATATATATGTATATATCATATTATAAATTCCCCCTTGTATCATTAATGAAATTTACTTTTTTTCTTATTATAAATAATAAACATTAAAAAGAAGAAAAAAAAAACTTCATAACCTTTAGTGTTTTCCTTATTATATTATATTATATTATTCTCTTTTTTATAAGCAATTAAAATAATACTTATGTGGATGAATAAATAGAAATGTAATATTTCTTACATAAAACTTTTATTTACATTTCCATTTTCAATGTAGAAAATCTTTTCAATTACTTTTTATACACATAAATATTTATTAAATTTATTAAATTATTTATTAGCTTAACAAATTAACAGTTAGTAAATTAAAAAATTAAAATATAGAAAAAAATAAAAAATAAAAAATAAATTAGTTTTTATGAAAATATAGAATTAAAATTTATATTATAAATACTGAGGATGGATACATAAATAATTACGCATATATATAAATATATACATATGCATATACATATACATATATAGAAGTTGCAAGAATGAACAAAAATTTCAATATATATAATACTCAAAAAAAAAATAATAATAAATTAAATAAAAAGGAAAAAATATGGAAAAAATGATACTACTACAATAATAATAATAAAGAGAAAAATTATACTAATACTGCATAATAATGTGTATAATCATAATAGTATCCGTGTTTTAATAATTAAATTATGAAAATATATATATATATATATAATTAATTTTAATTATAAAAAAGTATGGTGTATCTTTTTTATACCACTTCATGTTCTTTATACACCTTTGATAAAAAAAAAAAAAAAAAAATTAAGTATAATTTCATATATATACTTAAAATCCAATCGTCTTTTTCCTTTTAATTTACGGATTTCTTTTTTTTAAGTACATCCTCATTAAATTTGGTTTTCTTATAATTTGGATTTGTTATATCCAAATTGAAATCCTTATTTTTATATAAATCTGCAAATCTAGAATCAACTACGTGATAATCATTTGTTTTTTCGTTATCCTTTTCTCCATAAGTCTTCATCATAGAATCTTTCTTTCTTTTGTTTGTTTTTTTCGTTATAATTTTTTTAATTTCTTCATCTGTTTTCTTTAATGATTCCAAGTATGCCTTTTTCTTCATTTTCTTTTTTTCTTTTACCTTATCTAAATATTTTTCCCATGGATTTCTGTTATCTTCTTTTTTATCTTTATTGGTTAGGAAATTTTTAAAAACGTTGACAACTTCATTTTCTTTATCACTATCATCGGAATCATGTTTTTCCTTATTCGTTTTAGATTTTTTTTTTTCATTATACTGACTTTTATAATCTTTTTTATCAATATTTTCATCATTGCTAAAATAGTTACATTCACTTTTTTCTATGGATTCATCATTACTATCTTCTTTATTAAAGTGGGTATCAGTGTGTTTATTTTTGGAACACATCTGCTTTTTATTAAAATTAGTAATATCTTCATTATGATATAAATGTGTTTCATCAAAATTATCACTACTTTGATATATGTCATCATTTGAGTTTTGTATTAAAGATTTATTAAGATCTTCCAATGATTTTTCTTCACTGAAATCATCATCATTTAATAAATCTCCAAGAAGTAGTTTTCTATAACTCTCTTTGTTATATCTTTCGTTTTGTTGATTGCATTTCTTGTTTTTATTTTTCTGTAAAATTTCTTCATCTTCTTCATCACTTGATGAATTAGCTAGGTATTCTTTTAAATCTAATTCTCTCAATTGTTCTTCATTAAATTTTGTGGACAGCAATTTTTTTCGCTTAGGATTTTCTTCCCATGTGGATTGTGCATGCGTATGTTTTAAAGCTGTACTTACAGAATAATGAAACTCATAATTCTCTGGAATTTTATCACATGATTCTTTAATTTTATAATCATCTAAAGAACAATTATCATCAATTATTCTAAGATCTAAATAATTAATACAAAAGTCTGCATCCATATCATTTAATTCTTCATATAAGAATTCTACAATTTCTTTATTGTAACATTCAACAAGGGCAAAATAATATCTTGACCTTTGAATTTGATATAATCTGATTTTTTCATTTTCATCATCTTCATCATTTCTATATATAGAAATATCCCCTCCATTATTATAACTATCTCTTTTTGATATGACGTTCTTTGATTTATATTTTAATTTATCATTATTGTCTCCACTATCAGAATACATATCATCCAAACTATTATCATCTGCATCTTCATCTTGGTTATCTAATTCTTCACTATCATTATTATTACCATAATGTACTTCTACAGGGCCTTCATTTTCTTCCTCCTCATCGCTTCCATCATTCTCACTGTTTTCATCTTCATCCTTTATATAATCTAATAAATTATTTTTTCTATACAAGGCATTTTCATCCTTATTATATTTTTTTTTTAAAAGATCAGAATTAATTACCGGCCCATGTTCTTCTTCATACTTCAATTTTTTTTCTCCATACTTTGATGCATATATAGTAACCTTTTTAACTGCTCTACTTTTGCTATAATCAATATTTTTCTTTTTCCGTTTTTCAAAATTGTAATAAGATTCAAATAAATAAAATATATCAACACTCGAAATATTATCCCAATCGCATCCTAATACAGTAAAACGATTAGTAACATTAAAAGTCATCTTAATATTTTCCTTATTATTATAAATATCTGTATTTTTTTTATTCTCATTAATTTTATTTTCATCTTTTAAATGACTCTTATTTTTTTTTTTGTTCACATTATTATTTGAATGTTTTTTTTTATTATTAAAATTATTTGATCTACTTATGTTTGCTTCAGTAATTCTTTTTTTCTTTTTAATAATTTTGAAATTATCTTCATTTATTTTTTGGTTTTTATGTATATGTTTATTTTTTTTTTTTACATTACCTTCATTTAATTTCTTCTTAATTTGTTTTAATGTTTTACTATTTTCAAAAGTATCAGATTCCTGATCTTCCTCATGATCTATATCACCATTATATAAGAGTTCTTCTTCGCTATCAATATGATTATCTTCTTTTTTTATGTTTTTAATTTTTTTTCTTGGAGGTAAAGATGAAGCATCATCTTCATCTGTAATTGTATTTGAATCTTCCAAATTGTTATTCACAATTTGTTTCTTTTTTTTCTTTTCTTTTTTTCTTTTTCCTAAATTATCTTCTCTAATTTTACAATTTACTTCTTCCTTGGAATTACTTGAATTATTATCAATTTTTATTTTTTTCTTCTTAACAATTTCATTATTAATATTTTCATCATCGTGTTCATGTTTTTTTTTTTTTATTCTTTCACATTGAAATTCATCCAATTCTTTTTTTTGTGATTCCTTTTTATTACTTAAATAATCATCATTCATTTCTGATATTTTTATATTTTCTTATATATATATATATATATAGATATATTTTTATATATTTTATATAAAATTATGTATTAAAATGTTTTGTTCTTTTATAATATACTGATTTTTTTTTTTTTCTATTTCTTTTATAAATATAATTTAACGATCACTATGAAACATTTATTTTAATATGAGTTTTTAATTTTTTCATGAAATAAAAATCTCATTTTTTTAATATGGTGAATTTATATATTCTTTATATTTTGTATATTTTATAATTAACAGCACTGAAATTATGTATTTATATAAAATTAATAAATATATAATATAATATAATATTATAAAAAAGGAAAAAAAAAAAAAAATTAGGCATATATATATAATATAATATATATAAATATATATATTGTAATATATAATAATTTATAATTAACAATAACACTATATTCATATATATTATATAATATTTAATATTATTAGAAGAACAAGTAGAAAATGGAATTTTATTTTTTATATATGTAAAATTCAAAAAAAAAAAAAAAAGTATAATTTAAAACAAAGGTAATTATCATATTATAAAATTATATTATATATATATATATATATTATATTATATATAATTATTTATTTATATAATTTATATTATATACATATAATTGTAGAAAAATATAAGAAAAACAATAATCCACGCAATATGTATTTTCTTTTCTTTTTTTTTTTCTCTCTTTATTTCAAAATACATATGGATTATAATTTTTATTTTCCTTATTTTTATATACATAATCATATAATTTAATAAAAAATATAATATGTATATATATAATATTATGTTATTTAATAAATAAAATAAGAAAATGGCAAAGTATTTATATAAAAGGCCATAAAATATAATAAAAGAAAAAAAAAAAAAATTCCTTTTTTTAATATTAAAAAAGGATTATAAAATATTATATTATGTATGTAAATATATCAAGTACAATTTTATAATAATAAGTATAAATATTAATAAATTCGTGTTTTTCATATATCTGAATATGGGGGTATATATAAAATATATTAAAAAAAATTTAGGAAAACATGTATATATATATATATATATATATATAAGGAAAAATATTTATATATGTAAAAAGTGATGATAAAATAAAATATGACATATATATTAAATATTTATATATATAATATTGTTATATATACAATATAATTATGACCCGAAGCTTATATGTTTCTACATAATGATATTTATATTGTAGATATATATTTATATATTAATATATATATATGTGTATATTATATATGTAATTATTTTTTAATTAAATCCTTTTTACGACACCTACTTTCCTATTTAAAAAAATATATCTTTTTATAAGCCTATAATACTATTATTTACTATAAAATAAGTAATGCTATTTTAATTTTAAATGTTCTATTAAATGTATAATACTATATATAAAAATAAAAATAAAATAAACAAAAAGAAAAACTATTAATATATACAATATTAAACTAAAATAGTAATTATTTAATATGATTATTTTTTACACATAAAAGTAGAATATTATTTGACATTTAAAAAAAAAAAAAAAAAAAAAAAAAATGTGTAAAAAATTATATTCTATTGATATATATATATATATATATATAATGTCAAACAATCACGTATCGTATTAAAGGAAAAAAAGAAAAATGAGATGTATTTTTTTATTTTTTTTATCTTCTTTTCCTAACGGCGAAAATAGATAACCACATTTATGTGTTTAAATTATCCTTTTCCAATATTAATTTAAATTAATATGTAGACATATAAAAAAAAAAAAAAAAAAAATTCACGTTTTACATATATTATTTTACTTTTATTTTTTATTTTTGTATTGTATTGTTTTATTTTATTATTTTATTTTTTTTTTGTAATAATCATCTTTACCCTTTTATTTGTTTTTAAAATAATACAAAAGAAAATAGTAATTCTCATTTCAAAACTTTATGGAAATTAAAAAATATATTTTTATTTGAAAATTAACATTCAAACAAAAAATGAAAGTTTATAATTAATACAATTATAATAAAAGTACATTAAACGGAAAAAAAAAAAAAAAAAAAAAAAATTAAAATTAAAATTAAAATTAAAATTAAAATAAATAAGATACAAAGCAATATTGAATCAAAATAAATTTTCAACAACAAAAAAAAAAAAAAAAATAATAAATAATGAAATAATTATAAATAATATAAATGATATTAATTGTATATTAACATATACATTTATATTAATCACATATTAAATAAAATAATGAATCTTTTTAAAATATTATTAAATGAAATATTAAGAAAAATATAAAAATGAAAAAGGGGAAAACACAAAAACTGTACATTTTTTCAACATATATATATATATATTATTATCATCAAAAAAAGTACGTTTGTTTATAAAATTATTCCTTTTTATTATAAACCATTAATTAGTTTATGATTTTATTTTATATATTTTTATGAAGAACATTTATGCAAAGAGTTTGTATGAATATATTCATCTTTACTTTTTTTTTTTGATCTCTAAAGCTAATATTTAAAAAATGAGTATACTTATTTATGTTTTCATTGTAAGATTAAAAACTCTCACAGTAACTCTTCTTATGATTAATCATGATATCTTCTTTGTTGAATGAAGAGTACTCCTTAGACAAATATATTCATTTACATAATCATATTATTATTATTTGGATTTACGTTTTCAACACAATTATTCATTTTATTTTTCATATGAACAAATACGTGCTCGTTCTTGTTATTTTCATTTATACAAGTTTATATCGTTATAGTTTATCAGATAAAAATAGCTAGAACTGTTTTTTTTTTTTTTTTTTAATTTATATTTTCCTTTAAAGGTTCCCGCTTTAATATATCATTAATATATGTAATATCCTGCGTACGATTATTATCAGTAATATTTATGGAATCCTGAACTATATTATGATTGCTTCTTATAAATTTAGGAAATAAGTTTGTTTGTTTTATAATATTTTTTTCGATGTCTTTAGTCATACTCATTATCTTCATTTTATCATGACAAACATTATTCATATTTAAAGTATTCATACTGTTTATCATACATTTATAATTATGACCCTTATTAAAATTTAAAGGTCTATTTTCTAAAAGATTTTTTTCAATGTTATATATTATTTTTTTTCGTATTGTATTATTATCTTCTATCTCATTTTTATCACTCTTTATTTTATTGTGCTCTCCTAAATATATTTCATTATGATTAACAGGAAGAACATATTTTTTATTTTCCTCCTCAATATTAGTATGCTTTATTTGTCTTATATTCTCTTTTTCATTTGTTTTAATTTGTGATATGATATTTCTTTCGAACCTATCATTCGTAATATTGGTACCTACATATTTTAAATCACTTATATAATTATTTGTGTGAACATTATAAAACTTATTATCACTATCTAATATATTTATGTCATTAATTTTATTATTCTTATGTTTAATATTATGGATTTTCAATATGTTATTCATCATTTTATTATCACTATGTTTATGATCATCATTATCATTAGTTTTATATTTTTCATTTACATTTAGAAATTCACCTATTTTGTAGGAACCATTTCCAGATGTATTTGATAAAAGAGAACACGAATTAAGATTCTTCATTTCACAATTATTTTTGGATATTTTTTTAAGAATCATATTATTTTTTAAGTCTATCTTTTTATTAGTCATGTTTCTCAAGATATTACTACTTAGAAAATTGTTATTATTTTTGTTTCCATACATTGTATTGATACAACAACAACTACTACTACTACTACTGTTGCTACTTTGGTTTTCATTATACATAATAATATTATTACTTATAATGTTGTTATTAAATATCATATTTTTATTACTTATACGGTGATTATTAATAACAATTTTCTTATTACTTATCATTCGCTTGTTAATTATAATGCTGTTATTACTTATATGATTACTACTTCGAACACTGTTCAGATTATATCCATGAATATATGAATTGTTAAAAATATGATCACTTTGTTCATTAAATTCTTTTTTATCTATACTAGTCACATCATTATATAGTTTATGTTGATTTATCAAAATATCATATGCATTCAAAGATTTATTTATGGTATTATGGTTAGTTTCACTTGTATAGCTTGCTATATTATTAGACTCATTCAACTTACTATTATCTTTTCTTATATAATTTTCATTATTAATGAAAATATTGTTCGTATTATTTAGCTTTTCCTTATTAATTGAACTCTTTTGCCTTTCCTTATTAGTTATGTTTATCCTTCCTATTTTGTTTTGTTTTTCAGTATATACAAGACCTAGTTTCATCATTTTTTTCTGTTGTTTTTTCCATTGTTTTAATGATAAGTTTGAATGATCTACATGATGACAAAATTCACAAGAATCTCCGTTTCTACATCCTTTATTTTTATTGTAAAAAAATGCACAAGGTTTACATTGTCCATTTATATGTAATATATCTTGTATTTTTTTTTTATCTTTGAATGTTTCTTTTATGTTATTATTAGAGAACGAACATACATTACCATTAATTATTTTAACATTTAAGTCTTGATCATTTGTATTATTTATTTGATTCGTTAAATGAATATTATTATTATTATTAAAAGCATTATTATTACATCTATTATCATCACTATTATTATCATTAATTAAGTTATTATTATTTTCATCATGTCTATTTTGTTCAGGGTATCTTTGTTCATTTTTAATTCGTATATTATTTATATTATGTACAAGTACATTATAATTTTCATTTATATTTTCATATAATTTAATCGAATTAAAGTATTCATTTTCATTTATACTTTTATTTTGTAATGGTAGAGTTCTTGAATTGTTATCAGAAGTTTTACAAGCATTCTCATCAATATTAAATATTATATTATTATTACAATCATAATTATTTGTATACTTATCATAATTCTTATAACGCCGATTATTCATTTTACTGTCCTCTATTTCATTAATTTTCAATTTTATATAATTTTTATTCTTTTCAATATTGTTATCTAAAAGACAATTTTCTATATAGGAGAAAACATCTATCTTACTTTTAAGATTTCTCAAATCATCAACTTCTTTTTTCCCTGTCTCATTTGTTTTTTTCTTATTTATTAAAGAGTTTTTTAAATCATTTAATCGCCTTTCTAAAGATATATCATTATTTCTGTTATTACTGATATTATTTAGTGTATTGAATAAAATATCACTACTTATATTATAATAATAATTATCATTATGATCACTACTACTATCATTATTAATATCATTATGATCACTACTACTATCATTATTATTATCATTATGATCACTACTATTATTATTATTTATTGATCTCATTTTATAATTATAATGATTTATCAAAAGTGCACTTTCCGTACTATTCCTTTTTTTTAAAAAATCATAAAATATATTTGAAACAACTTTTATATCAGTATTATTTTCATTATATTTTATTATATCATTAGAATTATTCATATTATTTGAATTCATTTTTATTTTTATATTATTATTATAATACTCACTATTTATATCATAATAATTTCCCACATTTCCTTTATAATCATTATTATTACTGTATTTATTTTTATAACTATGCATTATATCGTCATTAATAATATTATCATAGTTATTTTTAATAGTACCTAGTTTGTAAAGTTTCATATCACTTATTAAATTGATATCCTTACATTCTTGTATATGTTTATATATTTGATTTTCGCTAGATATAATGCTATCATAATTATAATATACATGATTGCTATAATTATGATTATTATGATAATTGTTTTTACTATAATATTTTTTATCATAATCTTTGTTACCATAATATTTTTTATCATAATCTTTGTTACCATAATATTTGTTACCATAATATTTGTTACCATAATATTTGTTATCATAATATTTGTTATCATAATCTTTGTTACCATAATATTTGTTACCATAATATTTGTTATCATAATCTTTGTTACCATAATCTTTGTTACCATAATCTTTGTTACCATAATCTTTGTTATCATAATCTTTGTTATCATAATCTTTGTTACCATAATCTTTGTTACCATAATCTTTGTTACCATAATCTTTGTTACCATAATCTTTGTTACCATAATCTTTGTTATCATAATCTTTGTTACCATAATCTTTGTTACCACAATCTCTGCTACTAGAAATATGGTTGCTCCTTACATCACTATCATATTTATTATCATTCTCATCCAAATAATTGTAATAAAATCTCTCATTCATATCATTCAAATAGTTATAGAAAACATCATTAGATATCTCTTTTACGTCATTGGTGTCTTTAATATCTTCTGCTTCACATTGATTTATACATTTATTATTATAATCCTTATTTATTTCATAATGATTATTATCATTAATCATACAACTATTTTTATATTGATGAAATATAATTTTGTCATTCGTATTAAGGTACATATCATTTCTATAATTACTACTATCAATGTTATTAGTGCTTACAACATTATTGATACTATGTATGTTATTACCGCTACTAAAATTATTGATATTGTTTATTTTACAATTATTATGAATAATAATATCATTATTATTGTTCGTTTTATTTATTCGATATAAAGATAATTGTAATAATGAATTATTACAATCTTGTTGCCTTTCCATTTTTTCTATGTCATTATTTTGTGAAATATTAACATAAACATTGTTATTTGTTTTTGTTATATTTTCTTCATTTATTAATTTTTCTTTGAAGTCATTATTTCTGAATATATTTTCAAACATACTTTTTTCTCCTTCTTTTATATTCAAAAAAAAATCATTTTTATATTCATCATATTCTTCTTTGTACATTTCCCTACTGTTATTTTCCTTTACAAAAAATGAACTCATCCATTCTTTTTCTCTATTGTATTTTAAAATATTATCAGTATAATTTATTCTATTGGATTTATATATATTCCTTAAATTTTCACAACTAACCTTTCCAAATATATTATATATTTCTTCATTTCTTATTTTATTACTACAACAAGCACACTCATTCTTTACAAATTTATTCATAATGTTATTATCAAAATTGTTTATTTCAAATTTATTATCATGTTTATTTTTACAACTATTACAATATGGAAGAACATTTTCCCATCTAATGTAATTACAATTATTATTATTATCTAACTGTATATTGTTAATCATAGAATGAATATCCAAACTATTTGAATCATTTTGTATAATTCTATTCATATGTATATGGTTATCACGATGACTAATCTTTTCCTTATCTTCTTCAATTGCATTATAATTCAATCCATTCATCTGTGTTATGGTATTTTTATTTCTTACATTTTCGTTTATGGAGTTATTCTTATGGTTGTTAAAATTTATATTTGTATATTTAATATGTTTCCTAATACATTCGTTAGTAATAATTTTATGTTCATTGATATAGCTACCTCTATTTATATGATTATTATTATTGTTATTATTATCATCATTATTATCATCATTATTATCATCATTATTATCATCATTATTATCATCATTATTATCATCATTATTATCATCATTATTATCATCATTATTATCATCATTATTATCATCATTATTATCATCATTATGAGCATCATCAATATTATGATCACACCTGTTACAATTACTTCTATTCCCATTTATCCTATTTACGTTTCTACTTCCATTAAATAGCGATATATCATTTTTTAATAACATCCCCAAATTAATTTTCATATCATTTTCATTATATATTATACCATATGATCTTTCACTATTCCGATTTGTTTCTCTCCTTTGGTTACATCCCAAATCATATATTTCATTTTTTATAAAATAATTTAATTTCCTACTATCACTATTACTACTCTGGTTAATAATACTCATGCAGGTATTATTAGTGGAAACTTTACGATCAAATATAAAACTCTCATCATAAACGTTTTCATAGATAACATTATCACTATTTTTATATATTTCATTATCTTCGTTTGTTCGGTGCCTATTCAAGAAATGATATTCATTTATAGATACTTCCTTATTACTAATTGTATTATATTTATTATTTAAAAAATTCTTGTACTTTATATTTTGATTATATAGATTTTCATGTTCTTTCACATTACATGAACAATTCATACTGTTATATTCGTGAGTTCTATATGTGTTTAATTTATCTAAAATATTTATTATATCTACTATTTTATTATTTAATACAATTTGAAATGTTTCATAATTACACTTAATCATATCATCAATCTTAATGGATGTAAATAAATTATATAAGACCCCTAACATATTATCATTATTATTATTATTATTATTACATGTATCTTTATAAATTATATTGAAATATTTATCGTGATTCATATTTTTAATGTAACGTTTTAGTAAACAATCAATATATCTTATTAATCCAATTTGGCTTTCTTGAAAATATTTACATAAATTCTTTTCTTGTAAGTTTAACATGTGGACAGTATCTTCTTCCAAATGTTCATCTATATATATTATTTGTTTTCCTTCTATACGTTTTTTATTTTTATGAACCTCATTATCAATATTATCATCATTATCAATATTACCATCATTATCATCATTATCATCATTATCATTATTATCATTATTATCATTATTATCATCATAATTATCAATTACAACTTTGTCTAATGACTTCACATTAGGAACGTTCATCTTTTCTGTAATATCATTATTTATACAATTAACATAATCATTTCTGTTATAACATACATTCACTTTACCATTCGTCACGTTATTCAAGGGTATATAATATTTCTTTTCTTCCTTAATTCTTTTTTTATAAACAAACCAATGTATATTACCACTAATGAATGATGTCTTTGATGTATTATATTTATTTTGATTATGCATATAGCTATTATTCAAATTTATAATTTCATTATTATTATTATTATTATTATTATTATGAGAAGTCTCAATATCACAGGAAAATATTCTTTGTAACGTCTTCCTTAAATTTTCAAAATCATTATATTTATATGATTCATACAAATAATCACATATATAATTTAAAATATCATTTTTTGTATATGCTGTCCAATCATTATAATCATTCAAACAAAATTGTTTATATTCATTAATATGATTCAAATTCCTATTATCCTCTATATAATTAAAATTTTTTATTCCATCTTTATTTAATAAGTCATAAACTTGATAATTTATATTTATCAAATTATCACAAATATTTTTATATTTAATAATATAAAATAATGATTTTAACATTTTATCTTTAAATGATTGTTCATTTAAATAAACATACTTCTTACCCTTTTTATTTGATTCATATGTATATACAAATTTTTTTTTTTTTAATATTTTAGAAAAATATCTTTTTTTAGACCTATATTTATTAGTAAAAATATTTCTGTCTTTAATGAAATAATTAGTTATTCTTTTATTCATAAATTTTAACTTTTTTAATATAACATTTTTATATTCATTCATATTAATATAAAATCTTCTTTTATTATATGTTTTCATATTTAATATTTGAGTATTATATTTTTGACAACCTATATTAAAACTATAACCTTTCTTTCTTTTTTCAATTTTTTTTTTTATAACTCTTTTTTTAACATTTAAATGATTATTATCATTAACCTTAACATTTTTTCTTTCCACTATTAAAAATTGTTTATCATCTGATTCGTATTTTGAAATTTTTTTTTTATTATTATTATCATCATCATCGTCATCATCTTCTTCACTATTCGTCTGTTCTTTTCGATTATTATAACTGTTCTTATTGAAACTGCAAAATTGTAAAATATCTTTAGTCTCATTTTTATTCTTATGATTGTAATTATCTCGATTTTCTTTATTATTACTATAACCATTATTACCACAGTTATTATTATTATTATTATTATTATTATTGAGATTATCATTTATATTTTTTTTATATAGTAATTCCTTACTATAACTTATTATATGTTTTACACTCAAACAATGTTCTATAATATATTCATACTTATGTGTATGCACATGTGAATAAACCTGTACAAAAGGATCAGATATTTTATTCATTTTGTCATATAATCTTATATAGCACACATGAATAATATTAAGCTTTTCCATCATCGCATAGTATTTAATATACATACATATTCTCTTGATATTATTTTTAAAAAAATATAACATAATTCGAAAAACTAATATATAGCAATATATTATCATATAATTAAAAGGGAAATGATGAAAATTATAAGACAAAAACTCAATAAAAACATTAAACTCTTTATTAGGGAACAGAAATGATATAAAATATTTTAACAATTTTTCAAGTGATAACAAAAATTTATGAGCCTTTTTCAAATAATTACGTTCTAATATAAAATTATTTAAATGAAAAAATTTCAAACATTGACATTCAATAATATATATACATATAGATCTTAACATATAAATATGTCCTCTGTTTTTATTAAATAGAGGATAAGAAAAAAATATATTTACGTAAGCTACCATTTTTTTTTTTAAATATTTAAAAATTGGATTTTCATACTTGTATATAAAATGTTCTATTATTTTTTCAATTTTATTAAGATATCCACAATGTATGAATTCTTTTTTCATAAAACTGTCAATATTATGACTATACCACAACATAATAAACAATACTAATGTATTAAAAGATTCATATTTTACACAACTTATTTCTACATAAGGTGTTACAATAAATCCTATACTTGTATACATATTTATAATTTGTTTAATAATTATATTGTACTTTTTTTTCTTCTTTTTTTTCAAGCCCTCCTCGCATATTGATTTTTCATTGTACTTTATATAACTAGAACAATATTCATTATATTTTTTATTATGATTTACTTTATAAAATAGCACAGTAATTTGGCTCTCCAAATTTGATTTAATACATCCAAATACATGTAACAATAAATAATAAATAGAATATACATAAGTATAAATTGTAATAGCATATAATATTCTTTTTTTTTTTTCCAAATATAATAATACATTTGTATTATATATTAACATGTATAACTTATGATCATATAATAAAATTTTCGTAATATTTTCATATGATACATCATTAATACATCTCTTCCTATTGAATAAAAAAAGCCAAAATAATTTTCTTTCATCATATCTTAAAGGATCCATTAATTGATAGTAACTATAAATTAACATATCAACATTATCATTTTTAATATTAATATTACTATTACCCACAAGCATATTTTTTGAATGTATGTAAACAGTACACATTTTTACTTTATTCACTATATATATATATATATACAATATGATTATTTCACGTATATACATATATATATTAATGTAGTTCAAAATTGTTATAGAATTAAAAATATAATATATATGATAATAAATAAAAAAATAAAAAAAATGAAATATATTATATTATCATCATTTCTGTCCTAATGATATATCAAAACATACAATTCGAATAAAACAAAAAGAAAAAATATAAATATAAATATAAATATATATATATATATATGTATATATGTATGTATACACACTGCATATATTGTTTTATAGAACAACCACATTTATAATTTTATATACATATATATAATATTTGTAATATTGTTTACCTAATTCCATCGAAAAATATATAATACGAATATTACAAAATCAATAACTATTGGTTTATATACATATATATATATATATATATATATATATTAAAATAAATAGTTATACATACACATATATATGCACATTTATATATTCTTCTTTATATCTTCAAAATTTCTTAATAAATACATAATAACAGAATTATATAATAATTATGCACATAGGCACATATATATATATAAATATGTGTGTGTTCAGCATATAATCTGTTTTCTCATTTAATATTATTTGGTTCCTCTTGTTAATAATATTATTATCTACATACATAAATATAAAGGGAAAATATTCCCTTTATTTTTTATTAAAAAGAAAAAAAAAATAATAATAATTTATATATATATATATATATATATATATATATATATATCAAGGCGGAACAAAAAATATATCAAAAATCATTTCTAACAAAAGAAAACAGCATATAAAGAATAATACACAACTAATAATAATAAAAAGTATATATAAGATCTCAAAAAAGACATATATTAAATTCAAAAAGGGAAAAAAAATAAAATGAAATAAAAGAATTCCAAAATAATAAAACAGATCTCATAAATAAACAATATAGAACTAAAATTAAAAAAATGAGAAAAAATATAAATAATAAAAATATATAAATAAAATGTATGAATTTATTTTTATTCTTTTTCTTATTAGCATTATAAGGCAAAAATGAAAATATTGATTAAAAGAGCCAAGGAAAAAAAAAAATTAGAATTATTGCAACATAAAAAAAAAAAAAAAATTAAATAAAAAATTAAAATACTGCCTTATCATGATATCATTTTAATAAATGGAATACAACATAATAATGACTATTCATAAAAATATTAATAATAAAAAAAAAAAAAAAAAAAGAAGAAGCAAATAAATATATATATACATATATAAATAATATATGTTTATAGTAAAAAACGGATTTGAAAAAAAAAAAAAAAAATAAAGCATTATCCATTCATATATATATATACATATATATATATATATATATATATATATATATATATATATATTACAGGAATATAAAATAAATTTCTATTCATATATGATTAATGCATACAATTTTATATTTATTTTTTTATTTCCAAAATTTATATACAGTCAATATCAAATATATATGTATATAAGCTAATTTTCATATTAATAAATAAAAAGATAAAACCATTTAATGTATTACTTGTTTTGATTATTCTTATCATCATTCTTCATTAAACAAATACGAAAGTCAAAACTAAATGCTAAATATATTACTAGAAAAAAAAAAAGAAAGAAAGAAAGAATAATATTAATAAATTACATACATACATACATATTTATATACATATATATATATGTATATATGTTTTATTTGTTCTATTTATATATACAATAATATACATATATGTCTACAACTAATGCAGAGTGCTGAAAAAATAAAAATAACAACACACATATAATATTATCCATATAATAAATTCATTCATCACTTCCTTATATTTTTGTTAATTTCAAAATGGTACAAACAAAATATTAAAATTCTAAAAAAGTAATAAATTAAAAAAAAATATATATATATCAAATCATAAATTATTTATATCAAAACAAAACTAAATTATTTGCTTATCAGAACTTAAAATTTTGTATTGGCATCACACATGAAATATATTATTCTTCATAAATATAAAGAAAAAAAAAAAAAAAAAAAAAATAGAACTTAGGTAATTCTCATTATGACTAACATAAAAATTTCATAAAAAAGAATATTTACCATCGATCTAAATATTATAAAAAAAAATATATACATATATATATATAAGAGTGATTCATTCTTTTCATATATATTATAAAATATATATATACTTTTTTGTATGCCACTTAATTTTTCATGATATGAATTCATATATACATATATATATATATATATATATATATATATATAAGTATTTATATATAATAAGAAAAGCTAATAAATATATATGTTATATATATATATATATATATGTATGAAATTCAATTTTTTTTTTTTTTTCTCATCCTACCAATAATTAATCTCACATTTAAAAGGAAAATATTGAATTAATTGTTCTTCAAAAAAATATATGTGTATTCTTAATGCATTTTAATATAATAATAAAAAAAAAAAAAAAAAAAAATAATAAAAAATGTTCACTAATTTTAATATATATAATTACTCTTTTTTGAAAAAAAAAAAAAAAAAATATATATAAATGTATAAAACACATTTATTCAAAATTTATAGACACATATGCGTATATAATTCTCTGCATTAATAAATGTGGACTCATTTTCATTTTTTATCTAAAACATTAATAAAAAAAAAAAAAAAAAAAAAAAAAATATGCCTAAAATAAAACCGTTACGTATTATGTATTAGGACTTTCACTATATAAGGGTCATCTTATAAATGCAAGATATTATAACATTAAATAAAATAAAAATTTATATATATATATATATATATATATATATATATATATATATAAGCATATGATAATCATCTAATTATTAAAGTTTGTCTTTTGCTATTAAAAATATTAATTATTTTAAAAATTAAGCCTAAGTTAAACACATTTACAAAATTTATGATAAATGTTTTACATGTATATTATACATATACATAAAAAAAAATATAATAATAAAATAATAAATAAATACTCATAAATTATTAAAAATTATATATTTAAAAAAATAATAAAAGAAACGTACTGTATAATAAAATATGATCTAATATATATAACGAAAAGCACTATTATAAATTCCTATGAATATAATAAATAATAAAATTATATAAAAAATATAAAAGTATTTATACAAATAAATATATATGTAATAATATATATGAAAAATTTTGTATATATTAAATTTACATATTAAGTTATATGATTAACATATAAATGTAAGGGGGAAAAGTAAGCACTTTTATATATGCAGTATGCACCATTTTTATTAAAAAGTATGGTGTGTATGGAATAATGTATTTAGCCTTATATTATTCTTAAGCATTCATAATTTATTTGTTCATAAAAATTTTATTTCTTATATTCGTACAATTTCTGAACACAATTGTTTCTATCTGTGTATTTTATTTTCATTCTTAATTTTTTTTATTTAGCTTTTACATTTTATAAGATAATAAATAAATAATTATATAAAGTAAGAAAGAAAAAAAAAAGATAGAAGAATTAAAAAACGAAATCTTTAATTATATATTAAAATCACATATATTATATATATGTTTACTTATTTATCTAAATAATTCTTAACATATATAATTACACATAAAAAAAGCGTACAAAAAATATGAACAAAAATATTTTATAAAATAACACATATATATTAATCATTATATATTTTATGAAATTGAAGTATTACACATATATACATATATATATATATAAACCTTTATAAATAATAATATATAAATGACTGATTTTTTCTTAATAATTATAACTGTTGGTACATTTTTTCTTTTTCTTATCCTTATTTTTTGCTTTATTTTTTAAATTAAGTACTGCATTTAACTTCAATGTACTTTAGTTTTTTTTAAATATATAAAAAAATAATAAGGATAAGAATCAGTACCCAGTTTCTACATACTATAAATGTTTTATATATTTTTTACAAAATTCTCTTATTTTATATTATATATATTATTAATATATCCCTAATATATATATATATATATATATGTATATTTTTAAATAAGAAAAAACCATTTAATATTTTTCGCAAAATTATTTATATATAAAAAAAATTAGGAAGACCTGCTTTTTTTTCTCTTGAACATTTTAGCATTTTTTAAAAATAACCCAATATTATTGTAAGAAAAAGGTATTAAAAATATATATATTTTTTTTCTCCATATAAATAACTCAATTTTTCTATAAGTTTTAGTTCAAATAATTTTTTTAATTTTTATTTATTCCTTGCTAAAATAATATAAATATATAATATAATGGATGATCTTTTAAAATTTTTTATTTTTTTAATTATATATCAACGATTTTGTAATAATAATTTTAAATGTATACTTTTTAATATTCTTAAGAGAAAACACTTATAATTAAGTATATTATAAAATAGATCAAATGGACGTATTTAATGTTATATATATATATTTTCAGATAATTACATGTAATTATTATGTATTTTTTTTTATCCTTTTCTTTTATACATATATATATTCACACATATAGTTTTGATATATTAAACACCTGAAATATACAAAGTTTCTGCTTTTTTCAAAAGTGTATAATGTATACATATGTTAATATATTATATATATATATATATATATATATATATATATTTTACACATTTTCGGATGAGTTTCACGTAATGATTTGAATCTTTAAAAATCTAGTTTTATTATTATTACTTAAAAATTTAAATAAAAAAAAATATATAAAAATACTTAATGTCTTTTACATCATAAGATATATGTTAAATGTATAACATATTAATATTTTTTATCATATAATATAAAGATATAATTTCATTCATAAATATTTTTAATAGTGTTTTTTCTTAAAGGGTTTATCAATAACTAATAAAATATAATTTTTCTTTTCCCTCTAAAATATTATATATATATATATATATATATATATATGAATAACAAAGTATTAAAATGTATATATATTAATAAAGGTAAAACGAAAATATAAATATATACTTATATATTTATACTGAACAAAATATACAAACTAATATTATCCAACACTTTAATGCGTTTTTGTATAAAATAAAAGTCATATATAAATCATTATGTATATTATATATATATATACATATACATAATAAAGAAAGTGAATCATTAAAAAAGATTTCACTATATAAATTCCTTATGTTTATACCCATTATTCGTTATTCTATTAAGAAAAAATATATGTATATATATATATTTATCTTTTTATATAAACATTTTAGGTATTATTTTATTTGTTCATTCATATACCAAGTAAAAACTCCATTTGTTCTTTCTATAAAATAATATTATACAAAAAATGGAAAAAAAAAAAAAAATACATATATATATATATATATATATATTTGTGAAATAAAAACATATATACATGGAAAACAAAATATTTTCTGTTATAAACATCTTTTTTATAATGAAATATTGTATATGAGATTAATAAAATATACTTGTTTTCTTGAATATTCCATGAAATATTTGTTATTATCTAAACTCTATATATTTTTCATCATTATATAACGAAAAGAATTAAAAACATACATATATATATCAGACAATATATATATATATATATATATATATATATATATATTATATTAACCTTTCTGAAATAGTTTTTTATATTATATTTCTCCATTTTCCTGTGCTTTTCGCTACAATATTAAAACAAATACAAAAAATATGTGATGGTTTATTTAATTTTTTTTTTTTACACAAATTAATTATAAGTATAATATATTATTTTAAAGAATATAATCATATATATGTATAAAATTTTTATATTATTATTTATTTTTTTATATTTAACATTTGATTTAGTAAATTGTCGTCTAAAAGAGTTTCTGTATAAAATACGTTAATAACTGAATAAGGAGGCTCATTCTAAAAGATCAAACAACATTTATTTAATATAATTTAATGTTTTTATCATTTATTTTATTTTATTTTTTCTAAGTGGATTTAAATATTGTACATTGTCTATATTTAATAATTAAAAAATATAACAAATATTAGATTAAGGAAAATTTATTATATATTGATGATTTTACCATATCCCTATCTATTTGGAAAAATACTCCATTCTTTTTTATAAAATTTCCATTACTTTTTTTGAGTGCTTCACATGAATGGAAAAAAGGAAATATAAGAACAATAAAAAATAGAATTTTCTCCCACATTATTTTTTTTATTTTGTATATATATTTATAGAAAAATCATATATTATATTATTTACTATATATATATATATAAGTACAAAGGTTTCTCTTATGAAGAATTTAACTTCACTATTACATATATATATATATATATATATATATGTTGATATAATTAGTAATAATTAGATCGATACTTTTTGTTTTATGCATATTATGTTGAATTGTTTTGAAAAAAAAACAAAAAGAAGAGGAAAAAGGTAAAACATATTTTCTACTATTTATTTATAATATTAATATTATAATAATGTATATCTCAAATTTTGTGTATATACGCTTTACCCTTTTAAGATAATAAAAGGTATTTTATTGTTATTGTTTATGTTTTTTAAAATATTTTTTAATCCAATGATAATGATTTGGTAAATGAACATACATTTTGTTTACCGTCAAGAAAAAGAAAAACTGTAGACAACTTTAAATTGTTTTTAAAAGTATTTTATATTGATATGATGTTGTAACAAAAGCACACACACATTAATATAAATTTTTTTTTTTTTTTTTTTTGTTTTATGGTGGTTATATAACATATTATAATATTTATTATAATATTTCTTACATATGAAGATTTTTTTAGGAAAATATAAAATGGCTTATATGATATAGGCATGTCAAATATTTATATAAGTTCCTTTTATTTTATTACATTTTTTTAATTAACCCTAAAAGTACAATTAATAAATGAATGAAATGTATTATTTTTTGTTGTTTAAAAATGCAGATATTAAATATAAGTGAATATTTTAATTTCTAAATATTATGATAATTATGTATATGTTTTTTCACAAAATAAAGAATGTTTTTGGATTGAGTATATTTTAACAAAGAAAAAAAAAAAAAAATAATACGATTATTTTAATAATCATAATTTGAAGAAAAAATGAAATATATATATATATATATATATATATATTTATTTATATTGAATTGTATCAGATATAAATTGAAAAAGGATCTATTATATTAATATATATATATTTAACCAAAAGTAAAGGGATCAAAATAAAGGAAAACAAAGAACTCTCTTTTTTTATATAACATGCATGTTGTTGTAGAGCTGTATATAAAATATTATATATTTGTTTTTTTATGTCTATTGAATAAAAATTTATTTAACTTATATATATTTATTTGCATAATATCATTTTTATTTTTATTGATTTTTTTTTTATTTTTTTTATTTTTTTTATTTTTTTTTGTCTTTGTCATTTTATTTATTTTATATTATAAATGAATTTGTACCTTTATTTGTCATATGTTATTTATTATTTGTTATATTTTATTTCATTCAATTTTTTTTTTTTTTCTTTTTTGGAAATCTTAACTCTTTAAGAAGAACAATATATATAATAAATAAAAATATATATATATATATATATATGTTCTTCTTTTTTTGTAATGTCATTTGAATTATCGATTGATACCTTTTTTTAATTTTAATTGTTCTTACATATTTTAACTTTCAAAATAAAAAAAAAAAAAATGTCTGATTATTTTACAATTTTAAGCAACATATTTACCTCGACGTCCTTAAAAAAGAAATATAATAGTAGGCTAAGTACAAAAAGTAGAAAAAATCAAAAGAGAGTAAAACTCATTCGCTTAAGAAATGGTCATTTTAGAAGAATTGTAGATATATCAAATATTGATGAAAAAAGTATACTTCCTAGATCATGCACCTTTGCTTCTATATCATCTGCATCAAACGAAAATGGTTTGTCATAAAAATAAATAAAACAATTAAATTAGATATCAAATAAATAATTTAAATATTTAATAATTTTATTCATTATATTATATGTATTATTATTTATTAATTTTTTTTTTGTTTTTTTTATTATTTCTCTTTTTAGGAAGGAAAAACAGCACAGAATATACGAAAGATCCAGAAAAGAATTCATACGGAAAAAGTAATACGTCGTCAAGTATTACTATAAAAATTAATTTTGATGAATCTGATGAAAATAAATCCGTTCAAGATAACCATTCGATAGATACAATATCAGATATTTCTTTTACACAGACAAGCAGAAAAAGTATGGAAATTGAATCAAACACTTATGAGTCTTATAAGGAAGTTGAACGGGAAGATATAGAAGAAGAAGAAGAAGAAGAAGAGGAAGAAGAGGAAGAAGAGGAAGAAGAAAAAGAAGAGGAAGATGAGGAAGAAGAAAAAGAAGAGGAAGCTGAGGAAGAAGAAAAAGAAGAGGAAGAGGAAGAGGAAGAAGAAAAAGAAGAGGAAGAGGAAGAAGAAGTAGAATTAAAAGAAGAAGATGATAATATACAACCAGAAGAAGAAAAGGAAAATGAACAAAAAAAAGAGGAACAAGATGAAAAAAATTTGGAAGCACCATCAAAAACATTAATGAAAGGAGTTAAGACAAATATATATTTCTTATCGACAAAAGAAAGAATTGAAGCTCTTATGTGTTATAATTATATAAGTAATGCTATAATATTTGAAAAGGGGAAATTTCTAAGATATATATTTATGAATAATGTTAATAATATTATAGTTAATGAACACATGATAAATATGTTATGTAAAAAAGAAAAAATTAAATATATTTTATCCAGCAATTCAGTTATTATAGAATCTAATGATTTTATTAAACCTCTTATTATCGAATTTGATTCTAATATTTCTAAAAAAATATTTGTTAAACATTTGAAAATGGTTGATAGTTTCAAATTAGATGACAAATTATATAGGGAATATTTAAATGATCTTTCAGAACATGAGCGTGATCGCCTCAAACATGTTGAGAGTTTTTACTCAAACGCAATCAAAGTGCATAATACATAAAATATATATATTATATGATGAAGGAATATAATTTATTATTATAACCTTTCGCTTAATCATATATATATATATATATATATATTTATTTATTTATTTATTTATTTATTTATTTATTTGTATAAATAATATTTCTTATGTGTACAATTTAATAGTATACACATTTAATTAAAAAAACAAAAACAAAAACAAAAATACATATTATATATATATATATATATATATATATAAACAATTTGTTATTTTTCATTGTACATCATTTTTTTTGTATTTTTTTTTTTTTTTTTTTTGATGAAATAATATCCTTGTATGTATAATTTTATTATTTCATTTATTTGATAGACCTTATTGATTTTTTACATCTCGTTCTTTATTAAAATAAATAAATAAATAAATATATATATATATTTATTTATATATAGTTGATGTTTTAATATTTTAATGTTTGACTGTTTATATTATTTTTCTTTTTTTTTCCAACTTATAAATAAATAAATATATATACATAACATATGCATATATTTTTTCTCATTAATTTTTATGATTTAATCATTTATGAAATTTAACATTTTTTTTTTATTTAAAAAGGAAAAACATAAATATAAATTACGCTTTTTGTATTTATAATATGTGATAAATATATGAATTTGCAAGATATATTCAATTAATAAAAAGTATTAATATAAGTATATCAAATAGTGTGAATCCATAACATATAAATTAAAAAATTATATATAAGTACATATTCTTATAATATGATTAATGTAAGGAAGTAAAAATAAAATATGGTATACATGATAATATTTTCTAGTTGTATATAATATTTTTGGATATAACACAATAAAATATATACACAATCTGAATAATACTAATAATAATATTATTATTATTTTTTTTTTAATATGTATGTGTTGATATAATTTTTATTAAAATCTGTTTTTCATTATTAGTATGAAACATGTCACTCTTTAAAGCGTCATGAAAATACAGATTATATTTATTCTTTTATTGAATATGATCCATTCTTTTGTTATAAAAAAGGTAATTAAAAAGGAAATTTTGTCGTTTTTTATTTTTAATAAAAAAACAATGATTATATGGAATACATACCCCAAAGAAAATATATATATATATATATATATATATGTGTATATAAATGTTTACATTTCTGTACAGTTGAAATGGGAAGGAGAACAATATCATAAAACTAAGTTTCAGTTATATAGAACAAGATATTTTAGAAAGTATAGAACAATCCCATATATTAAAGATTCAGGGGAAACTCATATAAATGAATTAACCAGAGAAAGGGTTAGATTAAATAAACATACAGCAAATTCAATAACACTTGGAGCTAATTATTTATTTATTTGTAATTTGGATAATAGACTGTCTTCTAAGGATGTTACACACTTTTTCAATTATTTTGTTGGAATAGATAACTGTATAGCAAAGATAAAGAAAAATAGATTTACAGGTATGTAAACATATATATATATATATGTTTATATTTATATATTTGTATATTTATTTATATGTATATATTATTATATCCTATATAATTATTTCTTTTTAGGACGAAATATGGGGCACGGGGTTTTAAAATTTAAGAAACCTTGTGATGCCACATTGGTTTTATTAAATTATCAAGGTATTAAATTGGGAGATAAAAATATTATTTTAACGGAAGCATTTAAAAATGATCATTTAAAACAAAAAAAACATATCTGTAATGTCATACCACCAAGTAGTAGATATTAAATGTTTAAAAAAGGAAATAATAAAATAACATGAAAATTTTACATAGTCAGTTTTAAAAAACTATTATCACATGGAATATGCACCAATATTATATAATTATGAAATAATTATAACATTACACAGAATGCAGACAAATTCGCAAGAAGATTATATTTTATTTTAGTATAAATAATGTTTCGTAATCAATTATTCATATTTGTATATATATATATATATATATATATATATATATATATTTTTTTTTTTTTTTGGTGTTCTGTTTTTATATTATATTATTTGATACTATGTCATTTTTTATTGTCATACTTTAATTTTTTTTTTTGGTTCTATATATATATATACATACATACATATATTATATACATTTTTTTTTTTTTTTTTTTTTTTTTTTTTTTTTTTTTTTTTTTTTTTCATTGACATTTTAAAAACTTCAATATAATGCCTATAGCATTATTTAACTGTTTCTCGTAATTATTTGAGACATCTATTTTGTTCAATTGAACATTGTAAACTTTTACAAATCGGTTTGATATCCATCTTCTTTGTTTCTTGGCATATTTATATGTTCTTCGTATTAAATTGTCTTTACATTTTTCGAATAATTTTTGATCATCTATGTTATCCATTTTTTTTTTAATATATTCATCAAATTCTTTATATGCAATACTTTGATTAATTCCTTTTGTAGGGAAACTTAAATTTTTATCATTGTTTATCTGTTTTAATTTAATGGCTTCATCTAACAATCCCTTAGATATCATTAAATCAACACGATTTTTTATTTTCATTTTTAAAAGGTCGTCATCATTATAATCTAAATAAAATATACATGGAAAGAATCTCATTTTATCTATATTATTATTTTTATGATTTTTTATTTTTATTAAATCACTATGTTTTTTATTATATGTATAAAAAATATCTAAACTTCTACAAACACGTTTTCTATCATTTTTATGTAATTGATTAGCTCTTTCTTCATCAATATTTTTTAATTCTTCATAAAGTTCCTCATTTGTTTTATGTATATATTTATCTAATTCTACCATATCATCATTTCTTTCAACATTACATTTAATATCGTTATTTAATTGTAAATGTTCATCTAAATATTTATCTTCTGTTTTAACGTTTTTCCCATTATGTGTTTTCTCTTTTTTTTCTTCTTCTTTTCTTATATCAATTACTGATTCCCATAATAAGGATTCAATATATAACAGGGTTCCTCCAGCAATAATCGGAATTTTATTATTTTCGTTCATATTTTTAATAAGGGGCATAGTATAATTTATATACTTGTGAGCATTAAAGGTGTCATTAGGATGACATACATCTAGAAGATGATGTTTCACATCCCTCATTTCTTCTTCTTCGACTTTAGCTATACCTACATTGAAATTTTGATACACTTGCATAGAATCTGCACTAATAATTTCACTTTTTATTTTATATTTCATTAATTGTTCAGATAAATCTATACTAAATTTGGTTTTACCACTACATGTAACACCTATAATTATAATAATTTTTTCTTTTTTTTTGGAATTCCCATCTTTAAAAAAGTTCAATTGAGTAATATCAAGAGGATTCATAATTTTAATATGATCATCATTTAAGTTATTTATCATATCGTTCATCTTATGTGACATTAATTCATTGTTTCCTTCCTCATTTTTATTATTTATGCTTTTACATATTTTACTATTATCCATATTCTTTTCCTTTCCATTTAATTTTAATAAATTTATTATATCACTATCATTAACATTTGAATTGTCCATATAACTCTTTACATTGCTTTTCTTGAAATTTTTCGATACTATTTTATAATTACTCTTATTTAATACATTACGTAAATATTCTACTGTATTTATATGCCTATTATCTATTAAATATGAATAGCATTTTCTGTTTTTATAATTTCGTTGACAGCCCGTTGTCTTTGCCTTACTATTATACAATAATTTTAATATATTGTTTTTTTTCTTATATATATTTGTTCTTAACAAAATAATATTAAAAACATCTTTCTCCTTTTGTAGTATATTCTTTTTTATATATTCTATTTTATTCAACTTAATATTCTTATCATATATCATAAAACAATTACCAACTCTTGTAGAAGTATTGAATTTTTTTTTTTTGATTAAGTTAATATTTAGTAATAATATAAAGTATATGAGTATCACATATTTATTAAAAGGCATTTATATTTATATAAATATATATATGAATTATATATACATGTTGGTACAATAAATATTTCTTTTTAAAAGCTTTTTTGTTAAAAAGGTTTACATGAATAAATGTAATTTATATATAAATATAAAAAATAAATAAATAAATAAATATATATATATATATATATAATATATACATTATATATTGATATTAATCGTTTCTTTCTTATTTAATCGTATTATTTTTTTTATTCTTATTTTATTATATATTTTTTTCTCTTCTATTTATATATATTTATATACGTTTTTACAAAAAGCTGTTAACAAAATATAGAGAGGCATTTATTTATTCAATATATATATAATATATATTTATATATGTATATACAATTAATAAGAAACAATTTCATACAAAATAAAATATATATATATATATATATATATATATATTTATTTATATAGTGATAAAAATTTAAGGGGCAAATAAAACAGTGAAAAAAATAAAATTGAAACAAAAAAAAAAGAAAAAAAAAAAAAAAAAAAAAAATTTCCATCTATTCAACAATTGCTTTATTTATATTTCTAAAAATTTTTCAAAGTCTGCAATTTTAATGTTTCGACTATTGGTGAATATTGAGCTATAACCTTTGAAATAGAAAAATGTAGAGCATCCTTTATCATTTCACCTTGTGCTTTTAATAATTTCATTTGTAATTCTAAAATTTTTTGTCTTTCTAATTTTTCGGTAATATCCCTTTTCTTTTGCATTTGCATTACCAATTCATCTATAGTTGGATAACTGTCATAAGAAAATATAAAATAAATAAAGTATAACATTATGTATATATTTTTTTAATTGCATAAGTTTATAGTTCTTTTTTTAAACAAATACCTATAATCCGTTTGGCTTATTTTTACATTTAAGATATTTCCCGTATTTTCATTTTCATCTTGCTCTAAAAATGATGACTGAGTTTGAGAACTTTTCTATATATAAATGAAAATAAATATTATTTATATATTTATCTCAATCTTTTTTGGTTAAATATAATATAGGAATGCACATTCACCTTTTCCCTTTCTTCAGCTTTTCTAAGTTCCTTCAACTCTTTCTCTAAGCTTCTATGTACGATCTGTATCAAAATGTCATTATGTAGTAAAATACGTGATTAAAATATGTAAATGTTTTTATATAAATGTAATGAATATATATATATATATATATATATATATATATATATATATATATTTATTTATTTATTTATTTACCTGTTTATCAACAAGAAAGGGATTCAATTGAAGTTGTATTTGTTTTTCTAATTCTAGAATTGTTATATCTGTCAATATATCTAATTCAGATATAGCCGTTTCAAACATCTAGAAAGTAAAGTAAAAAAAAAAAAAAAAAAATAAAAAAAAAAAAAAAGGAGATATTTCATATATTATTAAAACGATATATTATAACATTATATTCGTATTTTTTTTTATTTTTATAAATATTACAGTTACTTCTTCATCTGTTCTGTATTGTTCTATTTCTTCAATTTTTTCCTTTATTAAAATGCTAGGTTCACTTATTTCAGTTAACTTTAGAAGTATTTCAAAAAAAAAGAAAAAAAACAGAAAGTTTAAAAATTGTACGTTTTCCCATTTTCAATCACATTTTAAATATTATTGTGTATATAACACATATATTTAAAGATTAAGTTATATATTTTATTATTTTTTTTTTTTTATATTTTCCATACCGATATTTTTACAGAAGGAATAATTTTGTTTAAATAATTTTGCTGTAAGAATAACGTGTGTTTTCGAAGTTCTGGTGGTGGTAATGGTCCACCTTTTCTTTCATACATTTGAGAAACATTTTTTGAACTTTTCTCTTCATCAGTGGTTTCCTTTATTTTTCTTAAATTTTTCTTGTTTTTTAAAATTTTTACTGAATTAGAAATAACAGAACTTAAAATATTTGGGTCATTAAAAATGCTTAATAAATTTTGAACCGTATCTTTTATTTTCAGCTTTCCCATGGACAAGGACTTATTATATTCATCTTCGAGTTTTTGCATCATTCCCTATATAATATATAAAGAATTAAATAAATAATGCCCATAAAATTTTTATCATTTTGTATTATTGTAATATTTATAATTTTTTCTCACCTCTTCCAATTTAAGTCTTGCAGATTCCAAAATTTTAATTTCTGCAGAAACTTGTGGCAACGGCTAAGATTAAAAAAAAAAAAAAAAAATTTATATATTAATATAATATAAAATTCTTCATTGTTCTATTCCGACATATATTTTTCTATTAATTACATTACTTTTTTGTAAATATATATTATGATATATATTTCTACATTTTTAGATACTTAATTTTTTTTTTTTTTTTTTTTTTAACATTTTCTGGAGGACTTAATTTAACTTCTATTGATGGTAAAGACTTAGAATTATATTCAAAGTCTATAGGCCAATCATTTATATTTTGCTAAATATGGAAAAAAAGGGAGAATTATATTTGTAAATTAAACGATTTTGGTATATACATTAAGAGAGTAATGTTTTATGTATCTCAAATTTTTTCTTCTTATTATTTTTTTTCTCTTCATATTTTATTTTATTTTATATTATTATTATTTTTTTTTTTTATTTTGTTTACTTCATCGGATAAATATCTTTGAACACAACACAACACCAAAATGATATAAATGCAGAAGGAATTATGTCGTAACATATTGCTTTGTATTTGTTTAATATTTGTTTTAATTTTATTATATATTTAATGTTTATAGATACAAAAAAAAGAAAAGAAAAGAATATGTAATTTTTAATGAAACATAATGGAGAAAGGCATATTGATAATAATGTTAATATCAAAATAACATATTATTCTTAAAAATATAATAATATAAAATGAATATAAGTATTTAATTATATATAAAATATACAAATGTATATACACTTAATATTTTATATAGTTTAATAAAATATATAAATTTAAATAAAATAACATATATCATTATAATATTTATTACATAAACTTTGTATACAAACACTAATATAGTAATTATAATATATACAAAATGAACTTATGAAAAAAAAATTCACTGTTATATTTTGTTATTTGTTCATACATAAATATCTATATATAACAATGTATTTATTATTGTTAATTCCTACTTTTATTTTTCATAATATATGGAAATCTTATTATATAACCAGATAATCGTCTTGACAACTTTAGATTTCACTACTTCTATTGCTCTGGATATCACTTTCGCTTTGGTTGTCTCTTTGGCTATCACTTTGGCTACCACTTTGACTATCACTGTGGCTACCACTTTGGCTACCACTTTGACTATCACTTTGGCTATCACTTTGGCTACCACTTTGGCTACCACTTTGACTATCACTGTGGCTACCACTTTGATTATCACTATGATTATCACTATGAATACCATTTTGGTTTTTACCATTGTTATTATTTGTTCCTTCCGATTTCTTATCATTTTTAGATGCAGCTCCTCCGTCACTTTGATTATCACATTTGTTTATGTTCTCACTATAATTTTTGACTTTATTTTCACTGTCACTATTGACATCACTTTTACCTTCTTTTTCCTGATCACCTTTAAACTCACCGTGAACTTCGTTTTTACTTTCAATATCATTATCATGTGTACTATCACTTTCATCATCATTATCGTTATCACTCTCACTTTCGGATGTATTTTCATTTTTATTTTTGTCATCAATGATGTGTTTCTTTTCATCTGAACTTGTACTTTCGCTAAGGCTCCTATTTGAACTTTTATCGTCACTTTTATCATCACTTTTATCATCACTTTCATCATCACTTTCATCATCACTTTTATTACCGCCCTCTTCTTTACTTTCTCCATCACTTTTATTACCGCCCTCTTCTTTACTTTCTTCATCACTTTTTTCTTCTCTTTCTCCATCACTTTTTTCTTCACTTTCTTCATCACTTTTTTCTTCACTTTCTTCATCACTTTTTTCTTCACTTTCTTCATCACTTTTTTCTTCACTTTCTTCATCACTTTTTTCTTCACTTTCTTCATCACTTTTTTCTTCACTTTCTCCATCACTTTTTTCTTCACGTTCTTCATCACTTGATTTTATACTTTCCCTTTCATCTTCTTTCCTTTTAATACTATTATTATTATTATTATTATTATTATTAATATTATCTTTCTTTTCTTTATTTTTATCATTTTCATTTTGTTCATAATTACTTTCAGTTTTATTACTTGAGCGTCCACTATTATCACTACTGTAATAGTCACTTTTACTTTCTTCATGTTCCTTATCATCTTCATTTTTTGATTTGTCATTTATTTTAATCTCTTTTTCCTCTTTGTCAATTTTCTGTTCTTTTTCTTCATTAACTCTTGAACATATATCTTTCTTGCTACTATCCTCGTCCTCTTCATCATCATTACTATCATTTTCATAAATATTCAGATCTTCTGCTTTTTCTTTCTCATTTTTTTTCTGTTCAACTTTCTGTATAATTTTGTCCTTATTTTCAACACTTAAAATTTCTTCATTTTCATCCTTCATATTTTCTTGTTTTAGTGGTATATTATTTGATTCAATGCCTTTATAATTATTCTTATCATCTTTATCGTTATTGTAACAATCCTTATATTTCTGAATATCGTAATCCTCAATTCGTTTGTACATATCACTCTCTTGAGTATTTAACCCTTCAGGTGTATTATCCGTATTATTATCTTCTATTTTATCAATAATATTAGAATCTCTTAACGTTTTTTTTTTATATGGAATTTCATAATTATTATCTTCCTCTTCTAATAAAAAATCATGAAAAAATTCTTCATCAATATATATATCATTATACACATAATATTTCTTCAAAAATTGTTTAATACTTTTATAAAAGTTTTCATGTTCTAATAATCCTTCCATGATCTTATTTAAGAGTTTTAAGTAATCCAAATTTTTTATTTTTATTTTATCCTTTAAAATCATAAAAGCATTTTCTATCTCACAACATCCTTGATTATCCCCTTTTGAATGTACATCTTCCTTTTTTTCTTCATAAACATTCATTTTTTGTAATGAAAAAATATCGTTCATTTCAGAATTGTTAATAATATTTTCAGTTGTTTGTACGTTAACAAAATCATTTTTTAGCACATTTTCATTGTCTTCCAATTTGCATTTATTTTTATCATGAGCCCCTTTTTCTTCTTTATTTGTATCATAGTCATCTTGTTCTTTAGGTGTATAATCACTATTTTGCTCCTTTCTCGTATTAATCTTATCATTTTCATCATCTTCATTTTGAACCCTTTCCTCAATCGCATATGAATATTTTACATTCTTTTTATGAACATCAACCTCTTCATCATCCTCTACTTCTTCATATTCTTCTACTTCCTCATATTCTTCATATTCTTCATATTCTTCATATTCTTCGTATTCTTCATACTCTTCGTTTTCCTCATCATTTTCATCTTCCACCTCTTCTTCTACAATTTCTTCAACACCTTCTTCTACATTTCCTTGGACCTCTTCTTCGACTTGCTCTTCTACCGCTTCTTCATCTTCCTCTTCTACTTCTTCTTCAACTACTTCTGTATCTTCTTTTGCTTCTTCATCTTCTATTTCCTCCTCTTCTGATGAAGAATAAATTTTCTTTTTCCTACCCCTAACAATTGCCATATCGACTTTTCTCGACTCTGAAATCTTTTGATCAAAGTTTACAGGAGTGTATAATACCTTGCTTCCTCTACAATTTTCAGACATTTTCCTTATATCATATTTATAATTTATTTTGTTGCTTTCTTCGCTATATTTTTTGAAACCTTTATTTTGAATGTTCATTGAAAGCTCCTTTTTATTATTTTCTTTTCCTAATACATTTTCTTTTATATTTTTTTTATGTTTAACAAAATCCTCCAATTTCTTATTTACAACAATTCTCTTTTGGGGTTTCACTTTTTTCGTAGATTCTTCATTTTTCTTGTCTTTTAAGAAAATATTTTTTAAAGCATTTGTAGCGTCAACATATTTAAATTCATTTTTAAATATAAACTTTTTTAGATTATGTGTCACTTTAGTTTCTTCATCTTTCTTTTTTTTATCAAACTTATTCATTATTTAAAATTGAGCGATAAACATGGTATTACTTCGGCTTTTTATTTATTTTTTTTTTTAAATTGAATAAAAAGTAAAATGTATTATAAGTTACATGAAACAAATATACATCTAACATGTATATTTCTTTAAAGAGAAAATATGAATTGAAACACATACAAAAAAAAAAAAAAAAAAAAAAAAAAAAAAAAAAAAATCAAATTGAATTGAATTGAATTGAATTGAATTAAATTAAAAGTAAAATAAATAAATATAAATATATATATATATTATATACATATATATAACTCATTAATTTTGGCGAAAACAAACTCATATAGTAGTAATAATTATAATGACATGAATAATATATATTATTTTATAATGATTAAAAAAAAAGACAAATCGTAACACATATATAAATAATAAATAGGTTTATTATATAAAAACTTTGTATAATCATTTTAAAATATCATACAAACAATTTTTTAGGTATATTATTTTATCTTCTTTTTTTTCTGGTATTAGTTGTTTATATAAAAATAAAACTTTGAAATTCATTTTTTTAAATAATTTATATCTTTGTACAAAATATGGAGTAATACATAACGTTCCTTGAAAGGTATTATAGTCAGATATACATTCTACAATCACATTAAACTCTTTTAGAAATATAGGTATTAGATAATTATACATATTAATTTCCTGAATATTAAAATTTAATTCATATAATATATTTTTTATATTATTTATAAAAATATAATCTAACTCTTTATCTCTTAATATAACGGATGTATTAAAAGATTGTAAAAAGGATACATGTTCTTTATCTATATATTTTTTATTTATCCATAAACAAAAATCATATTCATATATCACTTGAATTTCCCTTATATGATATATATATTTTAATATATCCTTAATATTATCACATAATAATAAATGTCTTAATAAATTGTTTAAAAATTTATTTATATTCATAAATATATATTCATCCATGTGATCTTTACTTATGTTAATTCTTAACAAATTTAATACTAAAGGATATACATTATCCTTTTCCTTTATATTAAATGTTAATATTTTAAGTCTACTTATTAACCTATTTATATCTTCCCTTTTTACAATAACTATATTAAAAAAGTGCAGGCATATTAAAATTTCATTTATTTCATATAAATTATAAGAATGTATATTTTGTAAAATATGTGGCATTAATAATTTTATTTTTTCTTCATCCCTATTTTTACTATCTCTTAAATGAATAAGTTCATTCAACACACCCTTAATATTATCACAAACATTGTTATGATAAGCACATATATTTTTATTATACCTTGCATTATCAATATTATTAACAACCATTTGTTCAGTCAAAGAATTCATACAAGTGCTCTTAACAAGTGGATTCTTTACATTCTCTTGTAATTGTATATCACCACATTCCTTTTCTTCATTATGTTCTTGATATGTGTGTAATGCAGAAGCTTTGTATTGTGTGGAGAAGTTAAATTGAGATCTTGTATTTAATGTGCTACATTTATTTATATTTTTGAATATGAAAATATTTTGCAAATTGGAATATATAAATCTGTTGATTTCTTTCTAAAAAAAAAAAAATATATAAATAAATAAACAAATATATGTGTATGCATATATGTATATTACAATATTTATCTTATCATGTATATAACATCATTAAAATATAAATAGATATACATATATATATATATAATATTCTTATATATTATATAAATTTATATATTCATCTAATTTGTATAGCCTATGAAAAAACCTACCGGAGGTTTAAATATTGACATAAAAGTTTTATATTGCATATTACATTTATGTTTTTATTCATATTTTTTTTTTCTTTTTTCTAGTTATTTTTACTTATCCCTAATTTCAAAAAAAAAAAAAAAAAAAAAAAGGAGTATGTTCAAAGAATTATAAAAAGGATTTTACATTCTAAAAAAATTATTTTTTGATATCAATTCTTTTTTTAAACTTTTAGCATTTATTTATTTATAAACAAAATGTTGTACTTATATATATATATATATATATGTATAGTAGCACAATGTTCATAAATATATATGTAGTTTTTAATGTGTTAATATAATTTTTATTTTTTTTATTTATTTTATTTGTTTTATTTGTTTTTTTTTATTGAAATAATTTTTCAACCTCTTACTTTATATTTATCATATTCATTTTTTTCCTTTTTGTTTTTTGGTTTCTTTTTTCTTATATATATATATATATATATATATATTATTTTTTTTTTGCTTAGAAAACCTTAATAAAAATATATATTTTCAACAATTTTTTCATAATGTGAAATTAATACATCCTAATTAGTTAATATGTATAATATATATGAATATTATATATATATATTTTTTTTTTTTTTTCCTTATTATTCTAAAACACATGAGTAAAAAAATGAAACACATTTTTTGGTATTTTTTGTTTTTCTTTCTTATAAAAATATATAGAGTTAATGGGGTACATATAAAAGGAAGATGTGTATCTTTCATAAATAATAAATTAAATATAATAAATCATAAAACATATAAAAGTACGAATCCATTATTTTGTTATAAAAAAAGAGTAAAAGCCAAAGAATTAAGGAAATTAACTACTGAAGAACTTGAGAAGGTAGATAAAAATTTTTTTTTTTAGAACAAAAAAATATTATTATATAATTTACTTATATAAATAAGTCTATGTATATATATATATATATATATATATGACATATAAATTCTTTATTTTTTTATAGGAAATAATAAAATGTAGACTAGATATTCAAAAGTTTCAACAACAAGGATTTTATGATATACATAATTATAATGTATATTATGAAAAAAATGCCCGTAGAAAGTTAGCACAGTTGTTAACAATATATTACCAAAGATATTTAGATAATAATATAAGAATTAAATCGTAGTAACATATATATATATATATATATATTATATTCATCATATTTATATTTGATTTAATCCATTTTAATAAATAATTATGTTACAAATTAGAACAACAGGATTATTCGCCGACATTTTTTCTTATTATTTTTTTTTT
>LT990241.1:391408-483908 GCA_900257145.2 Plasmodium billcollinsi
TATACAATGAATTAAAAGATAATGTATCTGTTCATACATTTCAAAAAATAATCATATTGATTATAAAGAAAATATTATTATGACCCTTCTTTTTTTGAAAAATTTTCCCTTCATTATAATATTATACATTCAAACAATACAAATAAAGAATGAAAATGAGGGAAATTTATCGACTAGTAATATTTCTGAAATTGCACTTTTTATAAATTACACATTTCATGAATCAACATCCTTTTTATTAAAAAAAATATTGTACATATGGCTAGAAAAAAGTGATGAAATGAAAAACATTATTATACAAACATGCTTAGATGAACTTACAAAATATATAGATTACTTGAAAGATATGCCATTAAATGATTTGTTATTTATATATGTAAAAAATATATATGATCACGTCTTCTTTTTATTAAATTATCATTGTATCAATAATGAGGAGATATGCAATATATATATTTCACTTGTTGACAAATTTATGAATATAATAAATACACAAAGGAAAAGGAGAACAAATATTTTCTCTTTATATTTATTATCTTTTTTAATTTTTAATATATATGAGCTTTTAAATAAAAAGCACATGATTCATTGTGAAGTGCATTTTAAGTCTTTTTTAAAATCTGTGTTTATCAACCTATGGAAATATTTTAAGCAAATGGAAATTATTGATTTTTATCAAAATAATATGTATATAATTAATGGAATTAATAAAAGCAAGAAACATAATAATGCTCATGAACATGTAAATATTATATTACAAGAAGATAGTAGAATTAAAATTAACCAAGTTTATAATAATAATGAGGAGGTGGAACAAAATATGCATAAGTCTAATACATGTTGTAAGGATTTTTCTTTTCTATTAAACAATCTTTATATAGGGGTATTATATATACTGATTGATATATTAAAATACGTAATATCACTAAATCAAAATGTTAATACTATGAATAATGAAATAAATGAGAAAGATAATAAAGCACATAAAAAAAAAAATTCACATAATGACAATATATATCAAATACAAAGTAAGAGTAATATCATCATTAATAATAATAATAATAATAATAATATATAGTGATGTACATTTTTTTAATAAATATAAAATGTATAATAAAAATTATGTCCATCATAATAATAACAAAAATAATACGAAAAATAATTCGTTCTTTAAAGAAATTGAAAAGGAATTGGAAAATATGTTAATATATATTTTTAATAATATCAAACATTTAAGTATAATTTTAAATGATATAAGTGAGTGTGATAAAAATATTAGTACCATTGAAGAAAATGAAAATAAACGTATTCAAATAAAATACACAATAGTTTTATTAAGCGGATATATTAATTTATTTTCAGAAATAATTTCTACTAATAATTTATGTATATATGACCAATTTAATAATGTAGAAAGATTATCTCCTTTATTTTATAATATTTGTGAGATTTCACAAAAATTTAAAAGCAACAATTACTTTTTAACTACTTGTAAAGATAAAAATAAATTGTTAGATATGAATATATATGTCAATAACATTATTCTTGATATTACTAATATTATAATAATATTATCAAAAGAATGTGGACATATAAGTGAAAATTTACTTTTAACATATAATATGTTTCTATTAAATTGTTTAAAATGATTGGAATAAATCAGATATGTGTAATTTACATTATTTACCAAAAAATGAAAAGCATTATACTTAATTTATATACTGTAAATTATTTCAAAAATAACATTAATGATATATTTTTATTTTTTAAAATTTTTAAAAAATTTCTTTTATTTTATGATTCTATTTTGATAACAAGAAAGGAATTAATACAAATAGTCAAAATTTTAATGTCTATATATGTAGAATTGAAATTAGATAAATACAAAGTACATGATAATATGGATGATAATAATATATATATGATTATTAATGGATATGATAAAATATTTTCAATCTTTGATATGCTTCTATCTTTAGAATGCGATAAATATTTAACTACTTATCAAAATATATACCATTCTAAAATTGAAGATATAGTAAAATAATCTGGATCATTTTAAAATATATGATATATTTAATGACAAAGATCGAATATTTAAAGTAGCTACCAAATTTTTTGTAAGTGAAATAATTATGTTATTAAATATACCACTCGTAACAATACCAAAAGCTATTGTTAATAATATGAAGAATTATTTACGTACTTATAGTAATAAACAGGATATAAATTCTGATAGGGATGATATTTCCTTCAATTTTTACTTTTATGTAGTAAATTGTATTTTTAAAAATAGTAGGAAAAAAATAGACATGATAGAATATAATATTAAGTTGAAAAATATGGAGAAATATAATATGATAAATAATTCTGATTATATAAACAAAAGTGAAGAAATAATTTTTGAACAGGAAAATGATGATATTTATCCATCAGTGTGTGATGATAAATATGGAGATAATAATAATATAAGTGGCCATAACATTTCAAGTGACAATAATTATATAAGTAGCCATAACATTTCAAGTGACAATAATTATATAAGTAGCCATAATATTTCAAGTGACAATAATTATATTAATAATTATGAATACCCTAACAAAATATATGAAAACATATCAATTAATTGTATTCATGAAAATTTTAAAAAAATTGATATATTCAAATATAAAAGATGATCAAGAAAATATACAGAATTATTTAAATATAAAAGAAAAAAAAATGTTCATTTTATTAGAAGAAAATTATAACGAATTGTTTTTTAAAAATATTCTTACATCTTTTGATATAATTGCTGTACCATATCCAAATAACTTGCCTAATCATCTGAAGCTAAAAATGTTAAATATATATTTATGGATTATGAGATTTTTAAATATAAATTGTTCATATTATATAAATGAATTTAAATACTTTGCGCTATTAAATTTAATATTCGATATTACATTTAACATAAATGATCAGTTTCATAAATATAATGGTAATGATAAAATAAGTATGTCACTTTCAGAACATCAAAGTGATAATAATTTAAAGAATGAAAATAACATTAATATGAATGAAATTATTGATGAAAAGAAAGAACGTAAACGTCTTATCTATGAAATTTTATTTTGTATAAAAATATTTATTAGCAAATATATTTACAATTTACATATATTAAAAGTCCCCAATATTATGAAATTTTTAAATATCCTTTGTACATATAATAAAAAGTTAAATAATTACAAAAATGATATAGAAGAAATATTAAGTGATCAAAATGTACCTATTACGAAGTTATTGTTAAATATTAAAAAAGAAGATGAAAATATAGTAACACCCATTTTAATAAAAATAATATTTTGTCTGTTAAAAAGTAATTTAAAAAAAAAAGGACAATATAAAATGAGGAAAAATATGATATTTTATTTATCGGATATTTCGAATCATAATTATTGTTACTTATTTTTGTCTGTTATATATTCATATATTAATGTTTATGAAAATAAGATGAATTATAATAATTTAATAAAATATTCAAATAAAGAACTTGTACTTATAAAATTTCTAAACTCAACTCAAGAAGATTTAAACAAATTATGGTATTATGAATTTAATGTACAGAATATAGATAAAATGATACATAAAAATGGAAATATATTTTCCTATGAAGATATGTTCAAATCTTGCTATTGGGTATTTCAAAATTATATAATTGAAATAAAAAAGGAAGCTTTATTTGAAACATTTTATTTTAATAAAAATTTTCATATATTAGGACAAATATTGAATATTATGAAATTTAAATTAAATAAATACTTCCCTTTCTTCCTTCAAATATTTTTAACCATTATACATTATATTAATAGTTATAATTATATTTTGAAAAATAGTAAAGTCAAAAATCTATTTATGAAAATGTGCCATATGGTACATTATGGTAATAATGGTGTTATGACGGCTTTTGATGAATATTTAAATTTACACGAAAAACAATTAAATAATATAAAATCAAAAAATGTAATTAATAGCAATAGTAATAATATGAATAATGAATACTTGGACAAGCAAAATATGTTTGAAGATAATATATATTATGATAATTCAAATAATATGTGTAATTTTAATTATATACAAGGAAACAATGATAGTATTATATGTACAAACGAAAAAGCTATACAAATAAATACCAAAAGAGCATACCTAAAAAATATACATAAAACTTGTATAGAACATATACATTTTATCATGAATAATTATGATGATATCATTCTACCCACATTAATAAAATCAAAAAATTTATTTACATATATATTTTATAAAAATCTAAAAAATATAGGAAGAAAAAATAATTTTCTAAATATTTTATTTCATATATGGTCCAAAAATGAAGCCTGTTATGATTTCTATAATAATGTAATACCTAATTCTCTTTTAATATTAATTAAAGCAATTAATAATAAACGTATTATAAATAAATTAAATAATAATGAATGGAATTATGCAGTGGATAAAGTGTATGATATAATTTTACGTTTGTGTGGTTATGATACTGATACATTTTTTATATCTAATGTTTCTAGGGAATATAAAAATGCAAAAGAAAAAAAGAAAAAGAACGAAAAATATAATAATATTAATAATTTTATAAATGAACAACATCTTTTATTAGATAACAAAATAAATACAACATTAAAAAAAATTAATAATTATAATTTTCATTATAATTCAAAAGGTATGATAATATTAAAACCCTACATATCACATATCATTATTTGTATTCAAAAGACATTATTAAGGAAATATAAATTATATGTAAATCAAAACAGTAATATGTTAAAATCAATTAGAAAAAAGAAGAATATGGAAGAATTAACAATTATTAATAATAAAGAGTTACATATATTAATTGAATTATCAGCTATAAACAAAAATAAAATATATAATATACATATTATCAATTTGTTAATTACTTTTGTTTTAATTAATAAAAATTCATTACATACCAAAAATATAGATTATATACATAAAATAAAATTAATATTAATAGCTATAAAAAAATTAATTATTAATATATCTAATGGTTTATCAGAAAAAAAATGTGCAAATTTTATAAGATCAGGAAAACACAGAAAAAATACAAAAACGAATTTATCATTCAACAGTGTAACATATATTAGAAATGTATCTAAATTAAAAATGAATACACAAATGAAAAATGATTTAAATCATAAATATGTACATAATTATTCACATGTAACAAACCCTGAAAATACAATAAATAAAAAAACAGGTAAAAGTTTTATTTCGACTGTACTATATTGTTCTGAATCTTATTATAACATGTTAAAAACAAATATGTGTTATAAATTAAAAGATATGTTATATGAAATTATTCAAAAATGTTATGATCTGAAATGTCGAATTCTTGCAGCAGAACTTTTAATTATGATAGGATGTATATTTTTGCAAATCAAAAATGTTCAGAAATATTTACAGATATTTAAAAAAAATGTAGATATATTCTTGGAAAAAACAAATAATTTAAATTATAATTCTAAAATTGTTTTAAAACATATTATTAAAATACCAATAAAAACGCAATTAAAAAATAAAAATATATCTACAAATAATTATTATTCTTTTCTTCAAATTGCGCAAATATTTTATGGTCTTAATATTTTCCATACAAAATGTTCTACATATGAATATGATTCTGATATACAATTTTTAATACTTCTCAATTTATGTAATATTAAAATATCATATAAAATATTGAAAGATTATATGCTGAATGGTCAAAGTAAAAAATATATAAATTATCAAATAAATAAAAATATAACGTTTTCTTCAAAACAAAATGATAAAATTATTTATCCTCAAAAAGAATTCAAAAAATTCACAGTGAAACATTTTTTTTTTAATAGCAATTTATTATTCTTTGAAGTTTTATTAAGACATTCCTTATTTTTAATATTTAATGAAGAAACGAATGATATGGTAAGAGACAAATCTATACAGTTTACCATATTCTTTACAAAGTTGTTGAAATGTTTGTTAGAAGGATATGAAATAGATAATAAAAATATGAATAATAATACTATTCACAATCATATTGTGCGCAATATAAAAATATGTATACATTTTATTATTAATTTAATAATTCCAAAATGTTTAAATGCTCTTAAAAGAAATATTAATGAATTTACTAAAATAGGTCTACAAATTATTTTAATTGCATCAAAAAATATATGCCCATATATAAACGTATTGAAATTGTTAAATATTGAACACTTCATAAAATACGTTAAGATGAAATATTCAAAAAATCATATTTCTCATTTACCTACTTCTAGAAATAATATCATAATAGGTAATAGTTATACACATTATTTTAATAATATAATAAATGATGAAAATAATAATGAACCACATTTTAAAATATTAGAAAAATTATTATTTTATGATTTGTATTATAATATATGTACTAATTTGTCAATATGTAATTCTATGGAATGTGCAAATGGTAATAATACAAAGAATAAAAATAATCAAACGGTTTATATAAATTCAAAAAATAAGTACAATGATATAATTGTAGAAAATATAATAGATTTAAAATCAGAGAATAATTTACAAGGTGTTCAAAAATTAAATACTATTACACCGAATTTATGTTTCTATACAATAAATAAAATAATTATACCTTTGTCTTTAAATTTTATATTACAAAAAGATACCAAAAAGGAAACCTATAATAAAGCACTTACCTTACAAAGTATAAAATTATTAGGATTGTGTTCAGAAAAAACTGGTGTAAAAACCATTTATGTTATATTAAGATTATTATTAACAGAATTAAAGAAAAATTTATATAATAAATTATATGTAGAAAAAACAATTAGTCATGTCGTAAGAGCATATCATTTTAAGGAATTTCAAAAATTGGAGTATGAACAAATATCTACAAAATTGAATTCTAATAGTAAAGATGAGGACAAAATAATTCAACATGATAAATCCATACTTAGTAATAAAGTACATATGTCATTTAATAATTATATGAACCAAACTCTAACAGATGATATAATAAAAAATATAACATTAAAAGATAACGACAACAATAATAATAATAATAACAATAATAATAATAACAACAATAATAATAACAATAATAATAATAACAATAATAATAATAATAATAATAACAATAATAATAATAACAATAATAATAATAATAAGGATGATTATTATAATAATTGTAATTTTAATTATATGGACCAAAAAATATTAAATACATATTATGAAAAGAAAAAATTTCACGTACATACCAACAAATTCATCTGTGATATTTTACCAGAACTCAAATTTTTAATGTTCGACAAAAAATTAATTAACGATAAAAAGAAAAAGAAAAGTTATATAAACAATTTGGTTGTTGAATATAAAAGTAAAGATTCTGTAGCAAAACCCGATATAATATTGAGCTACTTAGTTATATTAAATAAAATAAATTATAATTTTGAAAAAGAATTACGTAAAATAATTTATAAATTATGTTACTGTTTGTCTTCCAAATTAAATATGGTAAGAAGTGAAGCAAAAAAAACGTTGTGCTATATTTCTATGTATCTAGGATTAAATTATTTTGATTTAATCATTAAGCAAATGTCTGATTATTTAACCAAAGGATATCTATGTATCTATTTGATTTAATCATTAAGCAAATGTCTGATTATTTAACCAAAGGATATCATATACCCATTTTTTTATGCACAACCAATTCAATTCTAGAATCTGTGTTGTATGAAAAAGATAAATTCTTAGATAAAAATTATCTTACCATCAAATTTAATATGCTGAATGAATCCAATTTTAAAAGAAGCAAATTAAAAAATAATGATTTGGTCATAAATAAAAAAGAAGAAGTAAAGACAAAGGATGAAATAAATAAAAACCATTCAGAAAATATTTATGAAAAAATAAACCATAATTCTTATTATACCGAATTTTGTGCAAATATTTTTCATATGATTAAACTTGAAATAATTAACGAAATTGACAAAAATACTGACGATGTAAATAAAAAAAGAATTAAACAAAAAACTAAAGAAAGTAAAAAAACATATGGTTCTAATATTATAAGGTTATTAACTAATATTGTTCCAGAATCATGTATTGAATATGATATATTGACATTTTTGGAGAGCCTATTTAGTGGAGATACCTTTCAAGATAATGAAGTAGATAAATATTTTATCTTTAAGAAAAAATATATATTTATTGTAACGTGTTATTTTAATGACTTTATTAAAGGCTTAGAAGAAAATAAAAAAATAAATTGTAAGTTTATATTAAATATAATATATAAATTATTAATTAAATCTATATACTTCTTTAAAGGAGATATGAATTATGATAATTTAATGGCAGTTATGAAAAATTCAAATATTTTACATTTCAAATTTAATCAAATAAATGATAAAATTATTAATTATCCAATTTTCAAGAAAAGTTTCCATTTCTATGTATCTATTCAAACATTAGAAGAAAAATATTTAGGATATAATTATGAAAATAAGATTATACAATATCCAAAGAAGAGAAGTAATCTTGAAATAATGGAAGGTTCATTTCAAGGAAAAAATATTTATGATTCTATACAAAAAATCAATAAATTTGATTTTCAAGTTCATGCACAGATATTGGCAAAAGTATCTCTAAAATTATTTCATTTTATAATAAAACGTTCTTCTCATATATTTTCTGATGATACAACTATATTAGATACAGTTCAAAGTAATAATATAAATGATAAGAAAATAAATGTATTTATAAGCAATACACATGATGACATGAACGGAAAAGACAAGGATTCTTATAACAATTTATATAACATATCAAATTTTGTTCATTTCATACAAATAATTGAACCCTTACTTGTATATTGTTTTTGTTATGGTAAAGAAGAAGTGTTTGTTTTAGCATCCAAATGTATAAAAACTATTAAAAAGAAAAAATATAGTGATTTTAAGAAATTTGGAAAATTAATAATATTATCGTCAATAGATATTTTAAAAAATCTTCCAAATTATCATAGTAGAGAGTTTGATAAACTAATTTTATCATGTATAGATACACTTATATATTTAATAAAGGTTAATGACAAAAATGATATCATGTCTTGGTTAAATTCCAACGTAACCATTGATCAAAATTATAATAATACAACTAATAATGATATAATTGATGATGCAAATCCCAAAAAAAAACTAAAAGGAGAAAAAAATGAAAAATATAATAAAAAAACTAATGGAATTTATGATAAGGAAGAGGAAGAAGAACAAAAAAAGGTACAAGAAAGAAAAAAAAAATTATGTTATTTATTAGATGAAAGTGTTTTGTCTTCTCATAATTATAATGATAATGATAATTATATTAGCGCGATGGATGAACAAGAAGAATGTACGAATTCTTTACGATATTGCCTGCTGAATCAAATATATTTATTATTAGAAAGTAAAAATCATATATTTGAATTATTAATATTATTTAAAAATTGTTTATTACGTGAAGATTTAAGTAATATTATACGAAAAGGTCCTGTAATCCTAAAAATAAATATGTGTATTGAACAAATATTTAATATAATGATTGAAGAATCACATAATTTGAAATTATCCTTTTTATGTGGTCAAATATATATAGATTTTTTTATGCGTTTCCCATTATCTCAAAAAGAAAAGAAAAAGAAGTTTTTCAATATTTTAAATAATTTAAATGATGAATGTGATGAATCAAGAATAGCTGTATTAAATACACTATATTTGTTTCTAAATAGAGCAAATTCAAAATTGTTAAAACAAGAATTTTATTTTATAACTTTTGCAAGTCTTCTAGTAAATTTTTCGAACGAAACAAATTATAAATGTAGGAAAATGTATGTATATTTAATATCCTTACTTTTTCAGCAAATAAATGATTTGGACTTTATATATAATTCTTACAAAATTATAAAGCAGAATCTATTCTCAGGAATGAAATCATCTTTTGTATATTCTTATTTATACATATTACCAATATGTACCTCATTTTTTCATAAGGACATATCAAATTATTATAGATTAGTATTTAATGACATATCGCAACAATGTGATTATCAAAAAAAAATATATACTAAGGAATATAGGAGGACTAAAAAGGAGGAAATAATGAACCTATGTTTACAAGCTAAGGACGAAATTACAAATGGGTTAATATATAATGCAAATAATTATAATATAAATAATGATATATATGATAATAATGATGATAATAATTATTATAACAATAATAATAATAATAATAATATGTTTGATGAACACAATGTAGATACCCAATTTGAACATAAAATTCTTAATCATTTTATCAATCAATTATTAACATTTGTCAACAAAAAAGAAGATTCAAAAAATATGAATATTTGTTCAAATCATATAGAGGAACAAATTAAAAAAAAACAAAATTGTAATAAAATGAATATATATAGTGATATAGAATATATGAACAATTACTGTATTATACAAGGTCAGAATAATATTTCTTTAAATATTACACAATATTATAATATAACATTTATGAAAAATCAATTGGAAGATTTATTTTTATCTATTATTTTCCATCTAATAGATAAAATATTTATAAATGTAAAATTGATTGTAAAAGATTATGATGATATAATAAAAAATGTATTTACATCAATTGAGAATATAACATATTTTTGTAATAGATATGATATATACAAACAAGTAGATAAAGATATTGTATATTTAGTTTATAAATCATTAGAACAAATAGTATCTTATTTAGATATTAATTTAATTGAAAATATAATACATGAAAAATATAGTCATGAAAATTATAAGGATATTTTTATAAAAATGATAGAATTAAAAAATAGTAATAATAAAAATAATTATAATGATAATATAGTATTATCATATGATGATAATAATTATGAAAAATTAATTATATATTTTCTATATTTCTGGAATTTAATTTTTACTAATGGATTAATGAATAAAAATCCATATATACAAATAATATCTATGAAAATAATAATAAATTATATAAGCAAAAAATTAAATAATCCATTCTTCCCATTATTATTAATAAAATTGTATACAACAGATAAATTTATTATAAATATTATTATCAAAAAGATCTTATCTTTATTATTAAATTATACATTTTTAGAATATTTCTATATATATTACAAAGAAGTAAGTTCTTTACTTAGCAATATATGTAACTTATTAATATCCTTCCCCTGGATTACTAATGGATATAATAGTAAAGACAATAAATATGAAAATAATCATGTGAATTATTATGATTATATGAAAAATTTAGAAACTTTAAACGGTTCATTAAAATTAAATAACAAAGACATTAAGATTTACAATAATAATAATATGGATAATATATCAACAAAAAAAGAAAATGAAAATATATACATAACAAAAAAGATACAAAAAAATTATGAACATAACAATATAAGTGATGAAGAAGATATATGCAATAATTCAAGTGAAGAACAAGAGTTTAACCAACTAAATAATATATTAAAAGAAAATGATGAAGATCATTATAAAAATAATAATTCCGTTTATAAAAATAAATCAAATGATTATCAAAATAATAAAGATAAATCTTATGTTAATCAAAATATTATTATAAATAAAGAAATATTATCTTATAGCAAATTTTTCTTAATAATTATAACTCTTTCTCGTGCTATAAATTTGCACTTGAAAAATAAAAAAAAATCATTCACTCGTATATACACCATACTAAATACATATAAACAAATTATTATAGACTTTCCTGTGAACTTATGGAATAGGGAATATGGTATCATAAATAATGTCCTCATTCCACTCTATAAAATAGCTTCGATTTTTAAAAAAAAGTAAGTCAAAAGAAAAAAAAAAAAAAAAAAAAAAAATATACATATATATATATATATATATAGATATATAGATATTTGTGTGTGTGTTAATATTTATTATGCAAAAGGAATTTATTTTTATTTTTTTATATTTTACTATTATTCTTTATATAAAAAAAAAATAATAAACAGAAAAATAAGTATTTAATTTATATATATATATATATATATATATATATATTTTTTTTTATTTTTTCATGTTATAGAGATTTTGTCTTAAATGAAAATATATTTAATGAAACGGACACATACAAAAAATTTTTGTACTTGTCAAGTTTTTCTTGGTATATAATATCTTTATTGGAAAAAAAATTAGAACATAATCAAGATGTATTTAATAAAGCTTTCATCCAAACAAGACAGGTAAAATATAAAATATATGTATATATTAATTTTTCTGTATATATTTTTCTTATTTCATAATTCTTTATGATAAAAAGCTCATAAAGGATCAAGACGCATGCACTATAAATTTGACATAATTATAAATATATATATATATATATATATATAAATATATATATATATTTATTTATTTATATTTATTTCTATATGATTATTATTCTTTTAAATTTTCGTAGAGCATCAATCGAATAAGATTTCTCAGGAAAAAGAAGAAAAAATTGATAGCTGTTACAAATCCGAAAGTGTTTATATTGAATAAAATGAAAAGAAGAAAAAAAAAACAATTACAAAGGAAACAAAGAAAAATCTTGTTGTAGAATAAGTCTATATATATATATATATATATATATATATATATATATATATATATATATATATATATATATATATGTAATATGTGATTATATTTATTTGTTGTATTATTATTAATTTGTTTTACAAATTTTAACATTTTAAAGAAATACACATTTGTAGTTTTTTATTTAACTTTCTTTTATTTTATTATTATTTTGTTTTTACTTTTTTTTTAATTTATATATTTTATTTAAAAAAAAAAAAAAAAAATATACGAAAAACAAAGAACTTTTTAATATATTTTAAATAAAATTTGCTCTAATAATTTATTGTTGTGTATTAAAAAGCAGAACACATATTATGTTGTTATTATGGATATATGAATATATCAATAAAATATAAATTATATGAAATTATTATTAAAAAAATGAGAAAGAAACTATAATAAATATAATATTTGTGTTTATATATATTACACATAAATATAATTATTAAATTATTATAATATATATTTTTTTCTTATTATGTAATAGTCTTTTCACAATATTTTTAATATTTCTATTGTTTGATATATTTATAAATATAAATCATATTGTAAAGAATCCAAAAAAAAAAAATATGATGTTTTTTTTTCTTTTAGTATAATGAGCAAAATATATAAATATATATATATATATATGTCACTTAAAAAAAAAATAAATATATAGATGTTTTCAAAAAGTTTTTTTATACGTTAAAAAAAATGAAGAAAATTTATTTAACCATTTGTCTTATGATAATTGTTATTTTCAAAATTTTTAAGAAAAAGCAACATATAATGGAAAAACATTTTTATGACAGAAAATTTTATAAAAAGCATAACCATAGTTTTACATGTAACCTTTTTTTAATTTTATATATTCCTTATAAGAGAAGTTTATGTTATGATACCTTATTCTATCAAATAATAAAAGAAAGTACATTTCCTTCCAAATTAAATGTGAATTATAATTTAAGGTAACATCTGTAAAAAAAAAAAAAAAAAAAAAAAAAATATTAATAATACTAAAAGAATAAACCTATAAATATGAATATACATATATGCACATATACATATATGCACATATACATATATGCACATATACATATATACATATATATATATATATATATATATGTTTTATTTTCCTATTCCTTCAGATGTTATATGTTAGACATTATTAATCCCAATATTATAAAAGTTAATATATTTATAAATTATTTAATCTTATTATACAAAATTAATAAGAATGGAATTTATGCAAGATTCCCTTTCTTTTCATCAAATAATGATATAACACAAATTATAAATAATACAATCAGTAGAATAAAAATATATAGTAATTTCCCCTTTTCATTAACAGGTACACCTTTCTTTATAGATACAAATGATATTGATAAATGGGAAATATACCATAAAGTAGAAAATGTGATTATGAACTTAAATATATTTTATAGTTATAAAAAATTTGTATTTTATAAAATATCAAAAAATGTATTCATAAGAAAAAAAATAATAATAAAATATCGAAACAAACGATATCTTAGTGAACGCAAATATATAGAACAAAACAAAAGAAGCCTGAAAAAATTAAAAGATGATGAAATTAAAAAAGAAGGAGAAACGAAAAAACAACAAAAAAAAGAAAGGTATTCTTCATACAACAAATCATATCTAAATAAAGAAGCAAACACATTTGATAATTTATATTCAACAAAGTATATTTCCAGAAATAGAATTATTAAATATAAAATAAATAAAATTAAAAAGATAGAAGAAAATGTATTTAAAAAAATAAATACTAAAAAGCATCATATTAATAAAAATGAAAATATTAAGTTACAATCATCTATTAAGAAAGAGTCGAAAATCAATATTAATAAGATAATACACAAAAGTAAGGATAGACATATAATGAATAATACAAATTTTGTGGAAAATCCTGTGACAAATGACTATATAATATATAAACAAGAATTTATTAGAAGTGTGAACACTTTAACATCTTTAAAACTTTATGGTATGGATTTAAATTATCTAGAATATAATATGTTAACTATATATGATTCAACTGATGAATGTAACGGAACAAAATTGGCAGAAATATATATTCTTGAAAAATATAATTCTTATATGGTTACTGATTCTTTTAAAATAAAGAAAGTTGGTCTTTTCCTTATTTGTATTACATTAACTTATATAAAATCTGTAGGGATATTAAAAGTTCAAAATAATTTAATTGATGACTTTGATAGTATAATAAATAATAATCATATATCAACATATAATTGTTCAACAGATCCAAAATCTATATTAATTTATTCTAGAGAACGAATCGTGAATATAAATATTATTAATAATGAAGAAATTAAACCTGAAGAATTTATTAACTTTTCCAAATATTCTGAATATTTACAAAGTGATATTTCTCTTCTTGGTTGTTGTGCTAATAATAATGGATATATTGTCGTATTAGATAAAAACGTTATATTTGTTTTATTTAATAAAATATTAAAAGAAATTATTATTCATTTTTTAAAAAATCCTATAGCTATATATTTATATAATCATACAATATTTATAACTGATGCTGAGCGGAAAAATATTTTCCGTTTTGTGTCTAAATATATTTTAAAAAAAACATCTAAAAAATTGACACCTATATCGAATTATTATACATATATGAAATTCCAAGAAGAAAAGGGGACAGGTTTAGATAAGAATGTGGAAGGAACAAATGAATTAATATCAAATATATTAAAAACTAATAAATTATTAGAAAAAGCAGATACAATAAAACGTATGGATGAATTTAATAATGGAGAAAGTTATTTAATAAAAAATGCTCAATTATTAAGTAGTCTAAGAAAATATCCTTCCATGAATAAATATCCTATAAGTCTATTAAATGAGAGTTTTACATTGAATTATCCTTCAGGTATTGTGGTTGTTAATGATACAATATATTTTGTTGATACAGGATTACATGTATTATTTTCTTATTCTTTAAAAAAAGGAGTTATAACAGAAATGTTTGGTTATTTAAATTATACAGTGAAAAGTGAGAATGGATTAAATAAACCATATTCGTTATCATTATTTTCTACAAATAATGGAAATACAAATTTATTATTTTTAAGTGAATTAACAAGTTCACGTATTTTAATATTTGAAATAAATAATTCAATTAAATTATATTTAACTTATAATAATATTAATTTTGATATTATCACATCTATTGTAACAACTTCTTATTTTTTAATCATATGTGGATTAAAACAAAATATAGATATATATAAAAGTTATATAACATTTATTAAAATAGAAGAATTATCAGATATAGATATACAATATAATGAATATGATACAACATTATATTATGGAAAAAGATTTTCTGTAGATCCTTTAATAAAAAGTGCAAATATTAACGAATTCAGAATGGAGCAAATAGATAAATATACAAACAAAATAATTAACACAGGATTAACAATTGATAAAGATACAGGAATTATTAGTGGGAGAATAAATATATCTGCTGAATTTCATATTAATATATTTGTAAAGGATTATTTTAAAAATAAAACATTAACCTTTGTAAACTTTGTTTCACTTTGTCCCAAAGGATTTAATACTGAAAATAATAAATGTATACCATGTCCTATCGGATTATATTATTCTAATAGTAAAAGTATAAATAAATGTATACCTTGTGAAAAATATAGAAAAAATTCCACAACGTTATATAAATCTACTAAATCCAGAACAGAATGTTTATGTAAACCTGGTTATTTTCTAAAAGACCAAAAGTGTGTTAAATGTAGTGCTGGATTTTATAAAGATCAAATAGGAAATTTCAAGTGTCAGGGAACATGTGAAAATACCAAAATGAGTATAGAAGTAGGAGCAACAAATTATGAAGAATTAAAATGTACATGTAAAGATGGTTATTTTACAGAAAAAAAGAAAAAAGAATGTATTCCTTGTCCTTTTGGAAATTATTGTATATATAATCCTAATGCAAAATATAAAGCAGATATTTTTCGTTGTAAAAATAATAAATTAACTTTACACAGAGGTTCTAAATCATCTAATGATTGTATATGTTCTCAAGGTTATTATCATGATTATAAAATGGATGAATGTCAATTATGTAATTATGATAAATATAAATCACATATTAGTAATGATCCATGTATACCTTTTATATCCAAATCATTAGTTAATCAAGAATATCTATTCAATGAAACTTATTTTCAATATACAAATATATATATTAAACAAACAAGTAATATTATATTTGCTCCTAAAAAAGGTTCTAAAATGTTTCACGAAGCTACTTTATGTGAAACAGGATATTCATATAGCATGAATAAATCTATATGTTCTATATGTAGATATAATAATTATTGTTTAGGTTTAGATCATTCAAGTATTATATGTCCTAAAAATTCTATAACTATCAAATTAAAAAGTGTTAGTGCTTTAGATTGTTTGTGTATAAAAGGATACGGAAGAATCATAATTAATACTAATCAATCATTTACTATATCGTGTATACCATGTCCATACAATACATTTCAACCACATCATTCATATGGAAAATGTATTCCTTGTCCCCTTCATACATTTACTAAAATTACTGGAGCCACATCAATAACTGAATGTATACCCAAAATGGGATATTATAATCTATCATTCGAATACATATCTGAATATTCAAAACAACAAATGTTGAACAGTATTCCACATTTTATTCAATACTATCATAACTTTTTAAAGAATCAATATGAACATTTTGTCAAAGGAAAGAAAAATAAAAAGAAAAATAAAAATAAAAATAAAAATAAAAATAAAAAGAATAAGAATAAAAAATATATATATACAACTCATAAACGAATTGCTATAAATAGTAATAGTAACAAGCATAGGTATTTTCCACGTTACATTAATGTAAAGAAGAAAGAAAATATATATAAAGATAAATATAACATTCCCCAAATTACTAATAACATACATAGTTTGAAAGGTCCATACAATAATATATTCCACACAAATTATTTAAAAAATATTTTTATATTTATGGATTTATTCAAAATGCATAAATATATATATAATCAAAAGAGTAAACGACAAAGAGAAACCATAATATATGGTTATAATAATTTATCATTTATTCATATAAAGAATGAAAAGAATTTTTCATATGATGAAAAAACAAACAAGTATAATATCAAAATGGAAAATGTTAACAATAATAATAATAATATCAATAATATTAATATTTATAGTAATAATAATTTTAATTTTGTGACACAAATGAAAGAAAAAAATAAGGAATATACAAAATTATTATCAACAAAAAAACGTAAAATATCTCAATCAACATCTATTCTAAATAATAAAATTATTAACGATGATAATAGGAACCTAATATTCAATGCATGGGACACATATAATCATAATGTGTCTAAAAGTATTAATATAATATCACATGATATTTATGATATATTAAAAATTATAAGAGCAAGAGAAGAAAATTATTTTATTAATAAAAATAAGGACATAAAATATACATGCTATGAAAACGAGGAAGATAAAACATCTAAAAAAAGAAATCATTTTATGTATGTATATACCATACCTGAAATTGATGTAATGGGCTGTTTAAATGCTTGTATATCTAACCTATATTGTACAGGTATCGAAATGAATACAACAGACAATAAAGGGAAAACAAATTTATTTATTGTGTTATACAGAAGTTATGGTAAGAAGTTTATTTATTTCTATAAATGTAGTTTATATTTTTATGAAGATTTAACATCTTATTATAAAAAAGAAAATTTTAAAGTAATAAAAAATGTGGAACAATATAACAATACACATAATAAGATAATTAGTTGTGTTATTCAAAAAAACCCTAAACTTCATTTATGGAAAATTTATTCCTTTCAAAAATGTCCACATAATTATTATTGCGAATACGAATCTTTAAAAAAAAAAAAATGTCCATTAAATTCAATAAAAACAATATATGATGGAACAATAAATGATTGTTTATGTCTACCTGGTTATTATTTAAAAGGAAATATACAAACATGTATCCCATGTGAAAAAGGAAGTTACAAAAATACAATATCTAATGATTTATGTATAAAATGTCCTATTAATTTTACTACATTATTTGAGACATCCAATTCTGTTTATGACTGTGTTTGTAGAAAAGGATATTATTTTGCATGGAATACAAATATTGATACAAATGATATAAATAATAATAATATTATTTCTATATACAGGAATAACAATAAGATTAAATTGATAAATAAATTAGAAGAAGAATATGCATTTAACTTAGAAAAGAAAAGAAAAAAAAAACATAAATTTATATTACATAAAAAATTGAATACTAGATATAGAGAAAATATTCATATAAAGCAGATATCTCTAAAAAGAAAAGTTAAATTTCTTAATGAAAAAAAAAAAATAAATAATCATTTGAATTTTTTACATGTGAATGAAATTTTAAACATTCCTATTTTTAATGATAATCCAAATTATATATATAAGAATAAAAATAAACAAGAAAATTATACAAATATAGAAATGAATTCGGTATCGAAGCAAAAATCTTTACATTCAAATAATATTTCTAATAATTATATGAGAAATAATCTTTTACAAGTAAATCAAAAATTGTACATTAATAATTCCAATAATAATTACAATGAATATATGAACAAGGCTCAATGTACCAAATGCCCTAAAAAAATGTTTTGTCCAGGTTATTGGTTGGAAAACTATGAAAATGAGATACATCATCCTCCTATATTTTGCCCCAAAGGGTCTCTAATACTTGGTACAACGTTAGAATCAACAGATATTCATAAATGTATATGTAGGAAGGGTTATAGTATAAATTTGTCTATAAAACCAAAAAGGAAGAAAAATGTAAATGGTAATATTAATGGTAATGCTAATGGTAATAGTTATGGTAATGAAAATGGTAATATTAATGGTAATGAAAATGGTAATATTAATGGTAATGAAAATGATAATAGTAATGGTAATGATAATAGTAATGGTAATGGAAATAGTGCCACTTTCAATGATGATAATAATATGTGTGTTCTGTGCAAAGAAGGATATTATAAAGATGTTGTAGATAATTCTGTATGTGCAGGATTATGCATAGAATTTTCTACATCTTTTAAAGGGTCTATTAGTAAAAAACAATGTTTTTGTACCGTTGGAAAATATATGATTCAAGATGAAAAAGATGAAAATAAATGTATTAACTGTTCGAAAGGATCAATATGTATTGGTGGTTTTAAATTTAAATCATTAAGGGAATTAATAAAAAATCAATATTATATAAATTTAAATATCTATGATCATTCTATACCTTTACCAAAAAAAGGATATTTCGCTACCTTCCAAATTAATCATGAAGATTTTATATGGAAACCATTAAATTCATTACATATAGAAATTAATAATTATGAAAAAGGGAATATAATAATTACTGACAAAATTATTCGTTATTTGTTTCATAAAAAATTCCATCTTATAAATATAAGTGAAAAAAATAAATATGATCAAGCTTATGAAGAAATATATATAAAGAAGAACTCAAATAACAATTCTTTTATTCATCATAATAATAATATAAAACCTATTGTAGAAGGGGGGAAAAATTTAACAGATAGAACAATGCCAAATATTCCTAATGAACCTATATTAGTAAATGAAAAATTAGAACAAATAATATATAAAAATAATTTTTTAATGGTAGATAGAATACCTGATTTTCATTTATGTCCAATTAGTAATAGATGTATGGGTACTTCATCTAATTTATGTTTTAAAGGTTCAGAAGGATATTTATGTAATAATTGTTCAAATAGTTATGATGTTATTCATTTTCGTTCTCAATGTATTAAATGTAGAAAGAAAAAAACAGAAATGATTAATTTATTAATACATAAATTTTTGTTTTATATAATTATATTTTTTATAATGTATTTAAATTATTATTGTTATATAAAAAAGAATTATTTATTTATTAGTATATTAAAAATATGGTATCTCTTTATTATATGTTTTATACCATGTAGTTTTATTATTGAACCTATAGAAAATGATCTGAAAAGTTACCAATCATATTTCCAGTTATATATAATATTACCAATGAGATTTATAGCACATTATTTTAAATTGAATTGTTTCTTTAATAATTCATATACAGAAATAAAAAATAATATAACAGATAATAATGTACACATATATATATACATATGGTATATACAAAGATTTCTTAAAATAGCTGAACCAATATTTGATTGTATTCTTTTTACCTTGATTTTTTTCATAATATATTTTTTATATATTTCGTGGAATAAAGAAAGAATACAAATAGCTCAAAGTGTTATAAAAAAACAAATAGAAAATATACAAAATAATTGGTATGGAAAACATATATATGACTTTTATTATTATTATTATCAGAATAATGTAATTGATATAATCAAAAATACAAATAATAATTGTAATGTTAAAAATTGGAGTCAGTCTTATTATGTTGATGATTATTTATCAAAAACAAAAAAAAAAAAAAAAAAAATATCCAAATGGAGTCTTAAACAAACAAAAAAGAAGTTAATTCAAGGATGGAAAAATAAAATAGGCAAATCATTTAAACATAAAAAGGGAAATTCTGAAAATTATTATAATTGTAAAAATAAAGGGAAGAATAGTTTATGTAGTGAATCAACCAAACATGACAATACTATAAATAATAATTATAGTAATTCTTCTTGTGAGGACACATTTATATATACAAAAAAAAAGACAACATATAATAATACAAACCAATCATGTCATGATGAAAATATATATAATGTTAAAGAAAAATTATTAAAAAAAGAAATAACAAGTAATTGTGAATATGAACATATTGAAAAAGAGAAATATTGGACAAGCATTTGTTTATCAAATATATATAATATTAGAGCATTAGGTTTATTTCGTTATATATACCCTTATAACATAAATATATGGGATAAAATCAAACGTATATTATCTGATCTGTCATGTGTATATATTATAATATTATATATTTATTTCCCTTTCATAATAATAAATTTATTAGAACTTGTATGGTGTCAACCTATTCAATATAAAAAAAATCCTTCTTTTTTAATTTTATATCATATGCCATCACAAGTATGTGATTTTCAAAATAAATTATTTTTGTCAGGAGTTTTATATTCTTGTTTTTTTTTAATTATATATATCATATTATTTTCTATTTATATATATGATACATTAAAAAGCATCAAAAACGTTGGATCCTATTCAAATAATTTAAAAAGTTACTTTTTATTTAATGGTCATAATTATCAAAATAGATGTTGGGAAATTATAAATATTATCAAAGTATCATTTATTATTATTCCTTTTATATGTCAACTATATACTAAAAGAAATGTTAATTCAAAATATTTTATATGTTGTTGTATAGTACTTGTATTAATTACAGAAGTTGCATGTATTTTATTTTATTCTCCTTATGATAAAAGATCAAATAATTTATTACAAAAATTAAGTCTCACATCTTCTTTTTTTATTTTAATTTCCTATTTGACGGTACAAGTAGGATTTTTTTTTGATGTTACAATGGTGAATATTATTCCTATTTTTTTATTTTTCTATTTTCATATATATGTTATAAAACAAATTATCTTGGATTTTGCAATTTATAAGAACATATTAAAAAAGAAAGATAATCATATATCCTTTGATAAAAAAAAAAAATCTAATGATATGTTGAATGACTATAATTTTTTATTTTTTTTTGATAAAATAGAGATAGATAACAAAAATTCGAAGAGACCAGAAGGAATAGATAGAACATTGCAATATGATGAAAAGGAAACTAAAAATAATGATGATATGAATTATTTTAATCATAATAAAATAAATGATCTAAATAAGAAAAGAAAAAAAAAAAAGGACAAAACAAGAAAAAGTCTTTATAATGAAGAATGTAATTTGTTAAATTTTGTTTTAAGTTCAAATAATATTCCTTTTTATTCAATATATTTTGATGACAAGGAAGAAGAAATATACCTATTCCAAAATAATAATACAACAGGATATGGACATAGAAAGAAAACTATTAACAATATGAAATATAATAATGATATAAAAATTGAGCAAACAAAAAGAATCAGTTTAGATATACTACATTCAGATATACTTTATTATAACATAAGGAAGGGAACTATTAATAGTGATATATCAAATATTAATACATATAATAATATAAAAATGAAAAAGAAAGAAAATAATGATTATCATCAAAATGACTGTAATAATATAAATAGTGATGATTATAATAATGTTTGTGTGCAAAAAAAAATATCAAATAAATTAGAACATTTTATTAGAATTGAAAGAGAATATGATAAAGAAAAATATCATATAAAAAATAATGAAAAAAATAATTCACAAGATGATATGTTTTTCTTAAATATTACACATTTTATAAATTGTTTTATTGATGCAATAAATATATTATATATAAATCAATCATATGATAAAATAACAGTTGAGTGGTTAAGTTTTATAACAAGATTTTCCATATGTTTTATACACTGGATGAAAAATCATGATGAAAATTTAATTAACTTTGTACCGTTAAATGATAAACAATTTGAATTGAAAAAAAGAAATCTCCTTTTCTATTCTTTATTTACATCTTATACAGAAATATATAATCTTTATCATTCTATTAACAATAGCAATTCTTTTGCAGGGTGTAAAAATCGGTTTATTAATTCAAAAAATGTAAGTAAACCATATAAGCACATAAAAAAAAAAATGAAAAATAAACAAGGTGATCATAATAATATAAATAATTTAAATGATATAAAAGATATAGATGATAAATATCATAGAAATTATAAGAGAAATAACTACTATAATGACAATATGAAAAATGAACTTTTAAATAATTATCATTTAGTAGATGATTATCATATATATAATTATCATTTAGATAACCATAAAAAGGATAAACCTTTTCTTGCATCAGCATGTTGTTCTTCTGAATGCTTCAATGTTTCAGATGATCAATTTTTTAGATGTGAGAATGATATAATTAAGTTATTATTCGATGAAACTTTATTTAATAATTTAACAATTACATTAATGGAATTTTATTTTGCAATTTATATAATACAATTTATTGAAAGTAAAAAGTTATCAATATTAATTTATTTATTCTGTGAAAAAAAAAAATTCTTAAGTAAAGAGAGGCAATTTTTAAAAATACTCATGTCAAGAAAACATATTATACAAAAAATTATAGATAAAAATAATTTATCTACACATATGAATGCATATATAGAATATAATTATTATTTAGAATATAATAAAAAATTGAAAAAGCAAAGAGAAAAATTACTAAATCTAATTATTAACAAAAAAGGACAAATTCGAAAACTTAAAAGCATAAAAAATTTGCAACTTATGGAAGAAAATATTGTGCAAGGAAAAAATAATATTAATACACATTTTGTTAAAACATTAAAGAAGTTATTAGAAGACCAACCTTTACATGAATCAGAAAATAACATAAAATAAAAATAAAAATAAATATATATTTTATATATATAAAAAGAAACAGTTGTATGGTTCTTACCATGAAAATGTGTTTATTTTAATATATATTTTTTTTTTTTTTTTTTTGAAATATTTTTTGTAATGACCTAAAATCATATATGTAATATATATATTACATATTATTACATATATATATATATATATATATATATGTATATAGAAATTAATAAAGTTCTTTTCTTGTGAAAAATTAAGAAAATAAAAAAGGTTTATTTGAGGATTCACTTTTTCCCATATTTTAATATAATTATTTATAATAAATATAAATTTATAAAATTTTCTCTTAATAATTTAAATTCTTATATGGTAAATTTCATAAATTGTTACTTTATATATATAAAAAAGCTATGAAATAAAAAATTAAGTATTATAAAAGCAATATATATTTGTGTATGTATGTATTTATTTATTATGTATTCAATTTATGCAATATTAAAGTATAACAATATTAAGAAAAAATAATAGCAATAAAACAAAAGAAAAAGGTTCATAAAATTAATCAATTATTATATATATATATATAGAAGTATTATAATATTAATATAAGTATAAGTATATACGAATTGTGTAAGTTGTGATAATTTATATATATATATATATATGTATATATTATTTTTTTATTTTATTTATTTATTTTATTTATTTTCATTTATTTATTTGTACCATTATGATTTCCATATTATTTTCTAACTAATTGAAATGGTTAGTATTGCTTATAATATATTTTTTAAACAAATAATATATATATATATTTATATATATATATATATTATTTGTTTATCCAATTTATGTATGTGTTTATGATAAACTATAAAATAAATCCTTTTTTAAACATAAAAATAAAAAAAATAATAAATATAATAAAATTGTATACAAAAACTTTAAAACACAAGAAAAAAATAAAAATAGTTAATAAATTATATTATAAAAATATTTAATACCGTTGTAGTCCATATTTTTGTAAAATTATGCTTTTCCTTCTTTAAAAAAAAAAAAAAAATGAGAAGAAATATTATTCAAAAAATTCTATTTAATAATAACAATAGAACGCTGTGTAATACGTATAAAAGGGGATTTATTCAAGTTCTCTTAAAACCTGGTATAACTAGTAAAGGCATACAAAATGGATTCCACAATAATAAATATATATTTAGTGCTCAAAAAAATAATGCCTTTTTTTCAACTGAAAAAAGTCAAGATCTTAGTTCTTTAAGTAAAGAACAAATAGAAGAAAAAATCTTAACGGTTCTAAAAAAATATTTACCCACGGATGTTGAAATAAAATATGATGAAGAATTGGAAAAATATAAGACCAAGGATAATCGAGCCTGGGATTTCCTTGATACCGTTGAATTCTTAATAGATGTAAAAATATAATAAATATAATATATATATTTATTTATTTACACTGATGTACATATAATTTATTTAATATATTTATATTATTTATTTTACTTTTTTTTTTTTTTTTTAGATTGAATCCGAATTTAATATAACAATACCAGACGAAACAGCTGACAATATTAAAACAGTGCAAGAAGTTATAGATTATATAATTCAATTAAATATAAAAAAAACTTAAATATTATAGAATTATATTAAAATAAAATTGATATATATATATATATATATATATATGTATATACAATTTTTTAAAATAAATTTCTTATAATTAATATTTCAATATAAGAGAATATTATATATATATATATATATATATATATATATTTATTTATTTATTTATTTATTTATTTGTATTTTTTTCTTTTTAATAATATATATGTGTTGATATGTTATAAAAATATATAAAAAAATCAGACACACACGTAAACACATACCCATAGGATATAAGTTTTTTAATTTTTTTATTATAATAAATAAACTATTATACAAACTCCTTTTTTGTCCTTATAAAATTTTTATTATATTCATTTTAACATTATTTATATATATTATCATTTTTCCTTTATTTTCCTTTTTTTTTTTTTTTTTTTTTTGGAATGGATTATATGAATGTTTTTTAAAAGTTAAAAATATAGAAGCTTCAAAAATTTGGTGATTTTTAAGAATATTTTTGATAGGTTAAAATAAGGAAAATATATTTTATCATAATTAAAAGTATACATTTTAATATATTACAAAAATGTGTATATATATTATCTTTTTTTTCATAAATATATATATATATATATATATATATATATATTTTATATGGCATTGTTAAAATTTTTACACATATACAATCATATATAATGTTAAATATAAAAATATATGGTTAATCTGCTTTAATTTAATATATATTTGTATTGTGTGTATAGATAAGTTATATTATTACTACTTTTGAAGAGGTCATTTATATTATAAATATAAAATAGAACAAATATTGTAAGTATATTATTTATTATTATTTTTTTTTTTTTTATGATATCCCATTAAAAAGTAGTCATAACAACTAACCAAAAAGTTATACAATACAAAGTTTATTTTATTATATCTCATTTTTTTTTAAAGTAATCATCATAAAGTACTAAATTATATTGTCAAAAGAGCATGTGTTACATTTGTATAAGAGAATAATTTTGTTGTGATATAATATATATATACATATATATATATATATATATATATATATATATATATATATATATATATATGTATGTATGTTCTACTTTTTTATTACATTACATTTTATTTGTGTAAGTATTATCCATATAATTGAATAATTTCTTTCTTTTCCTAATTAATCATAAGAACCATATGAAATATATATATATATATATATATATATATATATATGTCATAAATTTATTTGAAACATAAAATAAATTATTTTTATTTTTAATATTCAGACATATACTTTAAATATTTTTCCTTCATAAAAAAAAAAAAAAATAAGAAATAAAATAAAAGCACACATTATGTAAATAATTATATAAGTTTAAAAAAATTAATTCGTATTACACCCTTAAATATTGCATTCTAGAGAAATTTAGTGTAAAATAAAATATATTAATATATATATATATATATATATATATATTTATATTCTTATTGTCAAAATGTAATTATATAAAATATTATGGAAACTTATATTTTTTTTTTTTTTTTGTAATAAAGAACATTATGTTAACACATAATAAAATAAATTAATATATATGTTCATATTTTATTTTATTTGTTCAAATAACCATTTGGCGAGAGAAAACATTAAAGAAATACAAATTAATGTATACACTCCTTGAATACTTAGAATAAGACATAACCAAAAAGATACAAAAAAATTAAATAAATAAAATAATAAAAATATATATATATATATATATATATATATATAGTGGTGATCCTCTTTAAATACTTTTAAGAGATCTATTAATTAAGCTTAAAATAACAGGAATGAATAAATGCATATCAGCTAAAATTGAACCGAATGATGAAACATATAACAATCATTCAATATTAGATATGTACGAGAAAGGGAAAGGAGAACAAAATGGTGATATGATAAAAGATAATACAAGTACTTCATATGACAAAGAATATATAGAAAAGATAAAAAGATTAAAGAAGCAAAAATATTTTGGTAATAAAACAATAGGAAAATTTTCTAGCTATATTTATTTAATTAATCAAATATTTGGATCTGGTATAGTATCCATTCCTTATGTATTTAAAAATTCTGGATGGTTACCAAGTTTGGTTGCAAACATATTTATATGTATTTTAACAATAATTAATTCTTTATTATTTTTAAGAACTATGACTATGATACCTAATAATATACATTTTAATAAAAGGTATGAATATATTTCTACTGTGTGCTATTTTTTAGGAAAGAAGAATATATATTTTTGGATAGTTCAGTTATGTTTTTATGCAAGCATATTATGTAGTAATATAATATCTATAGTTATTGTATCTCTTGCAGTAGATCATTTAATAATAAATATGTTTGGTTATACAATCGGTTTTGTTATATATCCAAATATCGAAATGAAATATTTTACTAATATAAATGAATTATATTATACCAGAAATTACATATTATGTGTGACTATAGGATATATTATAAATGCAATAATATCTATATATTTTTCTCAATCAAATTTAGAAGATAATATGAAAGTACAATTTTTATCTTTTTTTTTTTTAATGACTACTATACTTCAAATGATATATTTGAGTATTCTTAAAATATATCAATATAATACAAGAGATATAAATCTTCATTTATTAACAAATAATAATTCTATTAAGAAATATACAGATATTAAGTATCCAACAATTTTTGGAAATTATAATTTTAAAGAACTTATTTCATCATATATATCATCTTATTCAACTGTTACCGTTATCCCATGTTGGGCAAATGAAATGAAATCTGATGTAAAAATAATAAAAACTGTATGGTTATGTAATATTTTTTGTTGTATTATTTATTATATATTTGGTTATGTATTATGTACGGCTTATCCAAATATAAATAATGATAATATATTAAATGACATATTACAAACACCCTTTTTAAATATTTATATGAAAATATCTATATATATATTTGATATATTAACTATAGCTCCTGGAATATATGTATATTGTATAGCTACCAGATATAATTTAATAAATAGTAATATTTGTTCAGAAAAAACTGCATTTCTTTTTGGTACCATATTCCCATTTTTTATATCTTGTTTTTTCAATTCAAGATATATATTTGAGAATATTTTTACATGGTCAAGTTTGATTTTTTCTTATGCTTGTAATTTTATTACACCATCTATTATATATTTGATAGCTTGCAAAAATATTCCTTTTTCCGAAAAAAACCCTTTAAAATATATTCATGTATTGTATGATCCCAAGGAATATATGAATAGGAAAAACTTGTGTCAAGAGGTACAAAATAGAAACAAAAGTATGTGTATTGAGAGAGATACTGAGCAAAATGAAAATACCTTTATATCTACAATGTATGAAGGAAAATATAAGGATAAACTGAAACATAATAATAATAATAATAATAATAATAATAATAATTTTTTATCAATTCAAGGAACATCAATAAATAAAATTAGTGATTCTAGAGAAGAGCAAATCAAATATGTAGATTCGGAGAATAATCATTTCACAGTTCCCATGAAAACAAGCTTTCAATCTAAGGTAGCAAATAAAATGGAGAACCAAAAAAGAGACATTTCAATAGAAAATCAAACACTTCAACAAAAAAAGAAAAAGAGCGTTAACTTAAAAACGGACAATGTTTTTATAAGGATTAATGCGGAAGATATGGAAGAAAATCAACATGCTGAATATGAAAAAGATCACGATGAGAATTATGATAATGAAAAAAATAAGCAAGACACATATAATGATAAAAGGAATTACAAGCATTATGAAAAAGACAACATAAATATTACTGATGACAACAATGTAGGAAAAATAAAACATAATGTAAAAAATATAAAAAAAACAAAACAAAAAAAAACATGTTTGAATACAGAAAATATAATTCTCTCTTTAATACGAAAAAAAAAAATGTATCTTACAATTCACAAAAAAAAAATGAGTCAAATTCTTATAATATTAGAAGATCAAGGAAACATAAAACAGTCATGGGATTTGAAAAAAAAAAGAGAAGAAATAAACATGAAATGAACATAATACATGATGGTTATAACAAATGTCAAGATTCAGATAGTCATAGTGATAATAATAATAATGATGATGATGATGAAGATATTTTACACGATAAAATTATTGCAGATTTGTCAAGAGATATATATAATGATATAAAAATAATTCAAAACAATTATGAACGAGATGAATATTTAATTAAATGTTCGGACATCTTCGATTCATTTCTAAATCTGAAATTGATCATGGAAACGGAAAAGAATAATAATACAAACAAGGGAAATAATAATAATATGGAAAATAATAATAATATGGAAAATAATAATAATATGGAAAATAATTATACTATGGGAAATAATTATGACATAGGAAATAATTATAATATGGAAAATAATTATAGTATTTATAGTCATCATAACATAAATTACATGAGTAATATAAAAGAGCAACATAATAGTGTCGAATATTCTAATATATATAATATTCCTATATCTAATATTTCACATATTAATCCTAAACCTGAAATGAAGCCAAGTTCGTTTTTTTCATATCCATGTTATAAATCCATAGATCATTCAAATAATTTATATATATATAATTCATATGATATAAAGTTTAACAATATGTATAAGCAAGAGAAAAATAAACATCTTGGTATCGACAATGGAAATGATAAAAATATATTATTATATTCAAATGTAAAGGATGTCGAAAAGGAGTATATATTATTCGATAAGAGAACAATATCTGAAAATATCATACAACATGAAAAAGAATATCATAATGAGAATGAAAATAATAAATTATGTATAGAAAAAACAAAAAATAGAATATATACACCAAATAATAATTACAGTGATAAAAAATATATAGAAAAAAAAAAAAATCAACTTAATGAATTAATAAATAATCAGAATAAATACAAACATCAATTTAATAATATAGAAAAAGAGTTTGATATTCTCATTAGTGGAATAAATAATAAACAAAATTTGACATGGGCATATGATGGAAATAAAAAAGAAAATAATATTAGAAACAAAAAAAATTTTTTTTTTGTAAATAATAAAAATATAAATGTATCCAATGTAATATGCACTTTTAATTTAAATAATACGTATAGAAAGTCAACAAGTTTGAGTTACTTTTATAATTCAAAGTGTAAACCATATGTTGAAAAGGGAAATGTAATCAACAAATTATATAATATATTAAATAGGATGAATACATATGATTCTTCACCCTTAAATTGTATATCGGATGAGGCTATTATTCCAACACAAAAGTGCAAAAAACAAAATACAGATATTTATTATTATACTAACGATAATGAAAGAAACAAAAAAGGAGAACATATGTATAATAATATATTATCTAATGATATAGAGGAGGAACCATTTAATATTTTCTTATCAAATAATATGGATATAAATGAAGAGAAAAGTAAAATATCTACAATAAGTAATGATAAAAATATGTATCCTGATTTTACAATGAATCATAATAATAATAATAAATATGATAGTAATAAATATGATAGTAACAAATATGATAGTAACAAATATGATAGTAACAAATATGATAGTAATAATAATAATAATATGAAAAAAAATGATAATATTTTTTATATGAAGGATTGTCATGTTGGATTTATCAATCATATAAAAGACAAGGAGAAGGAAGATGAAAATAATAATGAAGAAATAATAAAAGTAAAAAGTAATCATCATAATAATAATTTGGAACAAAAAAGTACTATTCAATCACAAGATAGATTATTATACTCTTTAAATTCATATAATAAAAGAAGTAAGGTATATAAAGATGTAAATACACTAAGTGTGCCTGATAATGTTTATAATGTCATACCACAACTTAATAAAAGGAAAGGAACAAACAATTATGACGAAGATATTAATAATATATATAATTATTATAAATATAATTTCCTTTTATGTTTTAATGAAAATATTAAAAATAATAAAGAATATTTAAAAAATTACAAACATATTAGAAATACAAATATACATTATAATAATATTATTCATAATAATAATAATCCAAGTACAATAAAAAAAAAAAATTTAAATATAAATGATAAAATAAAAATAGATATAAATATAACATCTGAAAATGATATTATGAAAAAAAATAAAAATTTTAAATCACTTTATATAAATACACTTTCTAATGATGAAAAAAAAGAACCACTAATTAATCATAATAAAAATGATATAGAAGAATTACCAACTATTAAACTAATATGTTCAGAAAAACCAATATATGGATATGAAGATGCCTATCAAATTGATGATTATGTTAATGGTCAAATAAATGAAAATATTATACATGTATACCCTTTTATATATTTAAGAATTAAACATGTAAAAATAACTCAGATGCTATTGGGAATTACTATTATGTTATTGTTTATATCCATCCTTTATGATTTTATATATTAAATAATATATATATATATATATATATATATATCATTATATATTTACTTATTTATTTATATATTTATTTTTATGTGTCAAATGATATGTGTTATATAATATTCCATTTTTAAAAGTAATACAAAAACATAGTGGAAAAAACCAAAATGTACGAAAAAAAAAAAAAAAAAAAAAAAAAAAAGAATACATATATTATATATATATATATATATATATATATATGTGCATTATTTTATATATGTGAAAAAATATATTTGTTAAATTAAAAAAAAAAAACAAATTTGAATATATATGTGGATATATATATTTATACAAATATATATCCCGATAATTAATATTGAAAAAAATAATTAAAGAATGCTATGTCATTTAATTTGAGGACATTCCTCATTTCAAAATACGTCTCTATAGATACTGCTTGATTTCCAATAAAATTTAATACATATCTTTTTTGTTTTGTTCCGTCTTTTAAATATTTTAAATACGAAGGAAAAAAGAGAGCAATAAATTTAGGTGTAATAAATGTTTCTGCAAATAATATAATTTCATTAATATGTTTTTTTCTATTTTCACTATTTGTACAGGTTGGGGTAAAATTATCAATAATTTCATTTACTTTATTCGAATATAAAGCTGTCTTAAAATTATTAGATTCAATTTTATTTATAAATATTTTATTATCATATTCATTATTAGTAGTATTATCACATTCGTTTTTTTCTTTTATTTCTTCATATTTTGATATGTTACATTCATTTATATATTGACCATTCCAATAATTTATAAGTAGAAATATATAGGAGGGGAAAATACTTGAAAATAATTCATGGTTAGCTCTTAAAAGAAAACAATATTTGGAAATAATACTTTCAAAATCTTTTATACATTCATTTGTTAATTTTCTTATAACGATCATAATATATCTATCATATAATTCTTTTCTTAGTATACTACAATGATGATAATATTTATACATTGGATTCGTTTTAAAAGAAAAAAATATATTTTTCAAATGTATACTTTGTGGTTGTATAGATATGTGATTATTTATTCCTATTTTTTTATCCATACTAGATAATGAAGTATAGCAAAAATGATTATTATTATTATTATTATTATTATTATTATTATTATCAATATTATTATCAATATTATTATTATTATTATTTTTATCAATACTAATAGTAGGATTTATATTTTTTGCCACATTTTCAATTCCTTCCTTATACTCATTATCCTTATTGTTCATTTCATTTCTTTGTAAGTCATTTATATTCACATTACTTTTATTAGTTTGAGATATATGATTTCCATATAAGACACCCTTATGTATGTTACTATTACATATCATAAAATACATATAGGTTAACATAAAATGATCATTTATAAATCTAGAAACATCACCATTCTGATTTTCATATGATTTTCTCATTAATAAATTAGTACAATTTAAACCACAAAAAGAATACTCAATTATACTCAGATTAGTAAATAATCTTGCAATATCGGATAGATTGTTATAAAAATACAAGTAATTTTCTTTTAATAAAGATAGGATTTGAAACTTTTCAAATATGTTCATCATATTTGATTGATTATCTAATTCTTTTAAAAGTATTTGATAGTTTTCATAAGAGTTTATATTTTTATTATTGTGAATAATTTTATCATTATTATAATTTCTATTACTAATATATATATTATGTCCATCATCAATATGATGAATACCACATTGTTTTATAAAACTATTGACATCATTTTTTTCTTCTTTATTATTTACAATTAACAAGTTTACATCTTTCATTTTATTATTTACAAATTGATATTTTTTGTTATCATTATTTATTATTTTATGATTTAAATTATCTTTCGATGATATATTTATAATACTATCGTTCTTATAATTCTTTTCAATTTGAACATGTTTATAATCTATGCCATTTGAAAAGTATTCATCCTTTGTGTATGTATGAAAATTCAAATAAAATAAAGGAGATATATCATCCCTTGAAGTATATTCTGAAGGTATTTTATTATATAATACGCTTTTAACAAAATGAAAAATATCATTTTGGTATGTATTAGAAATATTATTTAATTCTTTTATATTCATCTGACCTACATTTGGTATTCTGCTTAATAAATCTAAAGCATTAAAGCATGATCTTATGTCTCCATTACAATTATGAGCATAGTTTTTAATAACATCTTTTATATTTTTATTTGAATGTATTATTTTACAATAATATCTCTCTGTTAATATTTTTTCAAAATATGCAGGATGAATCTTTTTTAATTTTACAAAATGCACATAAGGAGAATTATTAATATCAAAACCTAATAAAGAATTTACAGTTTTTATTTGATCATATGAATTTATTAAAATGATCATAGGATTTATTTTAAAACATTCTAAGTTATCGTTTCCAAGCATATAACAATTAGTATTAAATTCCACGTTGTTGGAGTTACACATGATATTATTATTATTATTATTATTATCATTTTGATTGATTGTATATATTTCGTGTGTTTCATTTTTTTCTTTTATATTATTCATATATGCATTTTTATATTTTATTATTTTTTCCTTACAATAATTTATACGATTCAATATAAATTGCATTGTAAATATACAATTGCTTCTAAATGCTTCTGAATATTCTAATTCTGATATTGGAAGTTCATCAATAATAATGGCTCTGGTATTTATAAAATGATTATCATAAAAAATTCGCTCCTTTTCTTTTTTGTTCTTTTCTTTTATATCTATATCCATTACTTTTTTATATAAACTACTTTTCATAATTATATCCGTAACATTTTCATTGCTATTATTTGATAATATCCAAAACAAAAAATTTAACATTTCATTTTGTATATCTATAATATCAACAAAATTGTTGATTAATTGGTTTTTTATATATATTTCATTATGTAATGATTTTATTATATCATTATATAATGTATTACTTTGTATTAAATTGTTTATTATGTTGTTGTTTAATTTATATATTTCATAACAATATTTTATTAATTTATTATTTACTTTAGTAGACACATTTAAAGATTCTTTTATCATTATAATTGAGTTTTCAAAAGAACAAGTAATATTTATTTTTGTTATATTTTTATTTTGTTTTGTATATTTATCATTGTGTGTAATATTATCTTTACCATTTTTTTTTTCTTTGAATTCTTTTAAATTATTTATATCATGATAAATTATATTTTCATAATTCGGTTCATCACTATCCTTCTTTAATATTATGGTTGTTAGTTTATCTAATAAATTCTTTCCAAATATATAATCATTTTTAAAGCTTTTTTTTTTTTTTATTAAATTATTCGTCATAATGAAATTGTTTATTACATCCATTTTTATATGATTAACAATATTCATATTAATAATTATAATATCCTTTATATTTATTATTAACAACATATGTATAATTATAAGTTCCTTAATAATATTTTTGAGATTAAAATTATTAATAAAATTTATATTATAATTATTTATCATCAAAAGTTGTATTAATATATTTTGATTATTAAATAAAGAAAAATCTTTTTCCTTGTTGTCTTTTATAAGTATATCATTAATATCTTTTGGAACAATCATAAAATGTGGAAAGTTTATTTTCCCTTTTTTAATTTCTATATAATTTATATAATTTATATCATTTATACTTTTATTCAAATTGTGGATAATATTTAGATAATGCTCATTAAAAATTTTTTTCAAATTGTTTGTCACACATAATTCTTTAATAATTTTCTTTGATTTATTTATTTCTATAAAATGTTCTATGTATTTATTTAATGTATGATTAGTTAATATATTATTTATATATGAGTCTGTTTCACAAATAGGAGATATGACAGAATTATTATCTAAACATGTACTATCATCACTACCTGTACATGTGCTACTATCTCTACAAATATATTTATTTTTATTATTATAGTTCTTGTTATTGATATATTTATTTGTAATATAAAAATCATTAATATTATTTTCATTTATCATAGGAATTGTAATACTTGTAGAATTTTCCTTTTGAACATACATAATATTATTACTTTCGATATATTTTTCAAGTTCTTTATTAATATTTTTTCTTTCAATATAATTCTTCATTTCTTCTATTAATGTCGCTCTCATATCCCACTTTTCATTTAATTCTACTTTTAATTTATTATATAAATCAAGATTTTTATTTGTAGATGAAGCCATATCATTTGATTCTTTTATAGTTATATTAATGACTTCAATTGTATGATAGAATTTATTTAAAGCCTCAATCATATCTTCATTATAATTTCCATCAACAAATAAATTAATTAGATGTTGTTTTTCCATACATATATATTCATTAAATCCTTTTAAAATTATATCTTTTAAATTATGTAAAGCAGATAAAATATTATTTATTTTTTTAAATATTTTAACACATAATAAAAACTTTTTATTTATAATTCTATAAAATCTATTCTGATTAAAAAATAAAAAATTACATTTTTTTTCATTTCCCATACATTCTGAATATTTAAAAAGTTCTTTTAATATAGTTATATATATATCGTATAATTTGAACCATAATTTTATTACTTGAATAGTCATATGATTACATTCGATTAAGTTTTCTATAATCATTTCTTTACTCCCCCTATTATTAAAATAATGATAATTATAATAATAATAATAATTATTATTATTATTGTCATTATTTAATGATAAGGAGCTATTTATAGTTCCTCTATAATTTATATTATTTGAGTTGGACATTTTAACAAATTTGTTTGGACAATTAGGAATGTTTGAATCAACGATTCTTTTCTTCCCTCCTATAGGAAATTTATCATTTAAGGTAGAGTTACAATTAAAAAAATTATAATTTTCATTATAATTAATACATCTATTAACAGTATTATCATCAATATCATCAATGTAATTATTATTATACACACAAGTTAATTTATGTTTTGAGTTCTTGCCAATATATTTTTTATTTTGCATAATCTGACTTCTCTTTTTCCCAGATTGAGTTTTATCTTTTTTTGTATTTCCTATTTTGCAATTTGAATATAATAAAAAATTAATATATGGATGTTCATAATAATTATCGTTCATTCTATTACTATTGTCATCATCATTATCATCGTATAATTCTCTTTCTTTCATACCTCTAAGATTATTAATATAATCCATAGGTTCATTTTCATAATAACATTGTCTTATATTTAATTTATCACATAAATATTTTATTAATGTTGTTTTACCACTACCTTCTATTCCTAATATAACACATATGCTTTTTAAAGAATATATTCTCTTACATTCGTCTGTGTTCTTATTATTACATATATACTCTAATTCTTTGCTTAATATTGGATCATTATTAAATTTTATTATATCTGTAAAAAAATTCAATATGCTCAACTTATTTTCCGGATGAACTAAAATTTCCTCAAAACTTTTAGGCATATAATTATTCATCATTAAATCAAATTATGTATATATATACATGTACATATATGATATATATATATATATATATATATATATATATATATATATATATATATTATGTATGTACATTTTTTGTACAGTTATATATTGAAATAATATTATACATAACAAGTACATAAATAAATAAATATATATATATATATATATATATATATATATATATTATTACACCAAAATGGATATCATATCACCTATAAAACTTATTACTTTTAACTCGTAAAATATTATATTATATTATATAACTGTTTTATTTTTTTTTTTTTTCAAGAATTTTGTCACGTGTTGTATGGTTATAAATATATTTGAATACATGTATAAAAAAAAAAAAAAAAAAAAAAAAAAAAAAAAAAAACCGGAAACAGGCTTCATGATTGTATGTATATAAATACAGGCAAATCTATTTATAAACTTTATTACATGGATTTATATTTTTATATATTTATTTATTTTTTTTTTTTTTGAAATGAAGAAAAATTTATATTGTTATAGGTTCCTACTATTTAAATGAACTATATATACAATATGGTATATATATATATATATATATATATATATATATATGTATATATTTATATACATGGTATATTAATTTTATTTTTTATAGAAAAAAATAAGTACATTTTTTTAATAAATTTACATAGGTATGAAATATAATGATTATTTTATTTTTTTTTTTTTTTTTTAAATCGAGGAATTAAAAAAAAAAAAAAAAAAAATTAAAATTAATAAATAATTAATAAGGAACCCTATATAATATTTTGATAAAGAAATATTGAACATATTTTTTTGAAATACTAATAAATAAATATTAAAGAGTAAAATATCTGGATAATAACATATATATATATATATATATGTATAGGTATAGTCATTAAGATAGTTTTCTTATGTGATATATATAAATATTTATTAAGGAATAAATTCATATTTGTTTTCCTTGCTCTGAGTTATATAATAAACACCTTTTTCAGTTCCTATTTCTTTTTTATACAAAATGAATGATAATATAAGCAAAGTAAATAGTACTGTTGTTGAACTTTTAGGTATGTCGGACTTATTTAAACGTATGCAGAACACGTGTTGGCTAAAATGTATTCCTGACGTACATGATTCATTTCTTTCAGTAGGTGAAACAAGTTGTGTTGATAGATGTGTTAATAAATATATGGAAATACATACACTCGTGGGAAAAAATTTACAAGAATCTCAAATCACAAAATAATACCAAGAAAAATTAATAATATATATATATATATATATATATTAAGTGTTTAGGAAACATTAAAATTTCAGCACAAAAAAAAAAAAAATAAAATAAAAATCTTAACACATATATATATATATATATTTACATTTATATATGTGTTTATATTTATATTTATTTATTGTGTTAAATGATTGTTATTAAATAAAATGATTTATAATATTAGAACTTATTGTTTTCTATATATTTTTATTATCCTATTTTTTTATACATACAAGTGTGTGAAACATATAATATATATATATGTATTAAATAAATTTTATCATTTCTAAAAAATCCATTATATTCCTCTTATTGTTTTTCATCTTTTTATATTTTATTTTTTCGTGTCCATAAAAAACAAAAATAAATAAAACTAACAAATGAAAAATAAAATAACATATACAATGATAAGTATCGATCTCATTCATTCTTCTATTTTTTTTTTTTTTTTTCTTTTTTATATCCTTTTTATTTCCTCATTTTTAAAAAAAAAAGAAAAATAACAAAATAATGTTTATTTTATAACACTTTATAAGATAATGTAATTTTATAAATAATATTATGTGTATATATAATATTTTTATACATACTAAATCATAATTCAAAAAAATTATATACATATGGAGAAATCTTAAAGGAGTTGTAAGAAAAATAATATATATTTTTTTGTTTGTTTTATAAAATGTAATAATAAATTAATAATTCATAAAAGGAATATTATACACACAAATGAATATATTATATATGAATATACATATATTTGTATATTTGTATATTTTAATTTTTTTTTTTTTTTTTTTTTTTTTTGTTCTTACATATTTATGAACATACATATATTCTTAAATATCACTTGTGATGTTGAAGAAACTTTTGCCGAATATCTATAAATGTAAGAATTTAATTGAAGGAAAAAATTTATTAATTCATTTTCAATATAAAAGAAACTATGAGGCAAACGTTACCAAAAGAAGTATAAGGAAATTACTTCATTTTTTTTATAAACAAGTTCATCCTGATTTAACAAGTACATTGCCAGAAGAATTGAAAAAAAAAAATTCCGAATCTTTGAGTGTTTTAAATTCATATATAGATATATTAAGTACTCCTGAAAAAAATGAAGAAAACATATTTATTGAGAGAAATATCGTATTTTTTAAAGTTTTTGAAAATAAAGAGAATAAAATAATTCAAGGGAGATATAAACATTTAATAATAAAATTACACACCTTATCAAATAATTTGACAGAAAATGAGAAAGAAAAAATTATTGTAAAGTTAATATATGATATAAAACAAGCTATAGGTGGAGAGGAAGAAAAAGAAAAAGATAATATAAATCATGATGATTACAAAATATCATTTGATGATCATAATATATATGATAAAAAATGTGATAGAGAAAAAAAAAAAGATATTAATTTATTATGGAATAATTTAACAAATTATGTAAAAGATACACAAGCTTTATATCAATTATCAGATGAACAAGTTGAATTAATAAATCAAAGGAAAAACTACTTTTATTATATAAAAAAAAAATTATTAGAAAAATATGGAAGAATAAAACATAAGAAAAGAAGGAAACTTAAAATAGAAAGTATTAAACAAGTTGCAAATAAAATCGTTCTAATTAAATTTCCAGATATTCATCAAAAACCTATGAAAAATAATTTTGAAGATATAAATAATTTTCATCAAAGTTATCAAATAATTCAAAATGGATATGATCCATCTTTACTATTTTTTCATAAAGATTTGAAAGAACATAATAAAATTATAGCTCTTCAAAATATATGCGGATTAAATTTAAAAGATGATGCTGATAAATGGCTTCTTGAATCATGCCTCAAACTTTTAAAAAATCACCCCATACAAATACCTATTGTTATATGTGATGAACAAAAAGAAATTGCTTTATCTTCAGCCTTTGGATATATATACGTAAACAATATATAAATTAATGATAAAAAAAAAATTAGCATAAATATATAAACATTAATATATATATAAATATATATATATATATATATGTTCATCTTATTTTTATTAGGTCCCTTTTAACTTTTGCTTTCACGATTTTTTCATTTTCTTGCAAAATAATCTCGATGAGGCAAGAGCTATTAGAAAAAAGGTTAAAAAGAATAAATAGTTTAACAAATATATTATATATTAATATGAAATAATAATTTTCTTTCTGTTACATATAAATTAATATATTCAAAAAAAAAAAACAAAACAAAACAAAGAATCTACATATATATATATATATATATATATATCTTTTTATTTATTTTCTCTTTTATATAGGTAATGAATACCTTGGATATATCCTTTTAAACCTATTCAGGATATAATATTGAAAAAAAGAAAAAGGTTATATTTATATGTTCTTTCACAGTTGTTAAAATTTTTAATTACATACAAAAAAAAAAAGAAAATAATAATATATATATCATTAATTATATTATATATACATATATATATATATATATATATATATATATATATATATATGTGTATGTTTTCTTTTTTTCCTTTTTTTTGTATCAAATTTCATAAATATTAAAAGAACACTTTAAAACTTTTAAAATCTATGAAAAATTATATTATGTATAAAAATCAAACATATTCATGTTTATATAAATGTCCAAAAAAAGAAAGCTACACACATTTATGTGCTATATATACAAAATCGCACAAAAAAAAAAAAAAAAAAATGTAATATTATGCATATAAATATATTATATATAAAATATATTTTTTTTTCGGTAAAACAAATTAAAATCTTAAAAAAAAAAAAAAAAAAAAAATTTAGAAAGATTTATGTAACAACTTCAATTATGAAATTTATAATAATATATATATATATATATATATATATATATATATATATTATATTATATTATATTATGCTTAGAACAAAAAAAAAAAGAAAAAATGAAAGAAGGAAATAATAGTAGTACAAATGGTAAGAAATATATTGTATATATATATATATATATATATATATTTAGGTATATATTAATATTTTTAAAAGCTATGAAAAAGTTATACCATATTAATGAATGTATTATATTAGTGCAAATATTATTATTAAAGAATTTATTATTATTAATAAATATATTACATATTTCTTCCTTATAATTTTTTTTTTAATTTTCATACTTTCATTTTCTTTTGATGGTTAGTATATTATTAGCTTGAACCTTTCTTTCATCATCTTCATAAGATATTTTATAGACATTTTCAATAAGATTTCTACACAGAGGACAACAGGGGTATGTATCTTTTAATTTTAAAGAATTAAATATCATACATCTAATACAAGTTTCACAAAAACCTCCATGCATACATGGGTGTAATACTACATTTTTATTTCGTTCGTCACATATCTCACAATATTCATATGTTGATATAATTGAATTATTAAGTTCATAGTTTTGCGGAAGATTATTATTACTATTATTATTGTTAATTTCATCTTGGATATCATTTTCATTATTTTTATTTACTGTTTTTTTAAAACTTTTTTTTTTTTTGTTTAAATACTTATTGTTTATGATATTACGTATGTTAAATATACCATTTTTATTATCCCAGTATTTATTATTACTCTTATGATTAAAAGGTATTTGATTGTTAACCTTATTTTTCTTTTCTTTTTTATTTATTGTATCTACGGTCACATCTCGATAGGTATGTTCATTTATTCTCATTAAAAATATATTCTTAAAATTTTTCTTTTTCTTATTTTCAATAATATAAAATCTCTTTCGTCTTGGCCTCTGAAATGTCGTATTAGTTATTGTAGCTGTTAACTGAACCTGTTCCAAATATGTGTCATTTAATATATCTATAAATAAAACTACAGATGTAACTATAATGGTAATTACTGGAACTTTACTCAAATTTAAAAATAAGAAGATACATGCAAATACAATATTAGCTCCATAGAGAAAATCGTGTACACATTTTAATGAAAGAGATATGGAAGTGCAGTTTATATTATTGTTCGTGTTGTTTGGAAATTCAGTATAAACATTGTTACTATTATTATTATTACTATTATTATTATTATTATTACTATTACTATTACTATTATTATTACTATTATTATTATTATTATTACTATTATTATTACTATTATTATTATTATTATTAGTAGTAGTAGTAGTATGGTTTACATTAAGACGGTTCTCATCTCTAGTGGTCCTTCGTTCAGGATTATCATTTAATGGGCTCATATGTATAGGGTTACCGAATAAGGTATTATCATCTGTATTATTACCATGGTTGTTTATATTTTCCCTGTCGTTCGTACTATCCCAACGAGATACATATGTTTTAAGAATTTTATGAAGAATAAAGGTTCCAAAACAAAATAAAGATATTATCCATATAAAATATTGAAAATGATAACTAAAAATTGGATCAATATCATGAAGCCACCATACTATACATTCATCACCTAATATAATTTCTAATAAATATATGGTGGACACTGACCATATATATTTCGATAGATATTTTTTTTTACTTTCTATAGATAATCTAAATCCTTTCATATATATGAATAATATGATATCATATAGGATCCTTGATATTATCAAGGCTGTTCTTAAGCACAAAAAGAATATAGTCAGTATCAAAAATAAAACACTAATTTTTAAAATTTTCTTTTCAGAAACATATATAAATATATAATTATCATCATTATTTAAATTTTTATTAGACACATCATTACATTTAGCAAATAAAGATTCTTTCATTTTATACATAAAAAAATTTTTATTATTTAATTCTTGAAATAACTTAATACTTTTTTCTATAAGATCTTGGGTATTTTCATTATTATCATTTAATTTATAATTATCTGAGAAATTATGACAATTAATATTTAATTTATTCATAATTATACACATATTATTATACAACATATAATTACCTTTTACTATTTCTTCTTTTATTATATCTTCTGTAACTAATGATTTTTTTAAATTATTTTCATTAAATTGATATAAAAAATTAGATACAAAAGTAGGATTATAATTCGATTCAATCATTATTAATTTACTATCTACTTTAATTTTTAATAAATTATTATAAACAAAAAGAAATTCAGTACAAAATAAAATAAATAACATTAAGATAAATAAAAGACTTCTTATTATTTTATTCATATTATATTCTTCTAAGTCAGCTTTTATATCATAACCTAGTATTTTACTAATAAAACATTTTGTAAAAGAATATATATGTTCATCTTCAACACTTATATTATCGACATCTCTTCTATTTATATCATTATTTCTTAGTTCTCTTATAGTAATAACATAATAATTTAAATCATCTTCATTCGATATATTACTATTATCATTTTCTATAAAGCTTATTCCTCTACTGTTTACATTGCTTGTCTCTCTACTATGTTCATTTTCTCCTTCTCTTGGCCTTACATTAGATGAACTAATAATAATACTATTATTATTTGTATTGTCGTTATTACATATATTATTTGTATTTTCATTATTATTTATATTATTTGTATTTTCATTATTATTTATATTATTTGTATTTTCATTATTATTTATATTATTTGTATTATCATCATTATATATATCATTTGTATTATCATCATTATATATATCATTTGTATTGTCGTTATTACATATATTATTTGTATTATCATCATTATATACATCATTTTTATTATTATCATTATTTATGTTATTTATACCCTTATGTGTGCTTTCTTTTTTCTGCATATAATTATTTTGCGACACGACATTTACATGTACATTATTATCTTGATTTGAAGAATTAGTAACATTATTATTAGTAATATTGTTACTTATTTTTACATTATTTTCTAATATATTACTTTCTACTATATTATTATTATTATTATTATTATTATTATTGGTAAGGATTTCCTCATAATTATTACTTACATCATGTATATTTTCATTTATATCTTCACTCGTATTTACATTTATAATTTCATTTCTATTAATATTTACGTTACGAACATATTTTCCTTGTTCATCCACACTTAACATTTTATTATCATATGAATGAATATATGTTTTATAAAATTTATTTTTCAAATGAACATTATAATATTCCACATCTTGTAAAATGCAAGTTTTATTAATATTTATATCATTTAATTCATTTTCTTTCATTGTAGATATAAATATGTCATCATTTATTAAACATTCATGTTCATTTTTTCCCCTTCGAATATTCAGGTTCAAAAGAGATGATTGCTCTTTTACATTTTGACATAGATTATTTTTATTGTCATTTATATTATTTTTATTTTCATTTATATTATTTTTACATTCATTTATATTATTTTTATTTTCATTTTTGTTATTTTTACATTCATTTATATTATTCCCCACAAGGGTTATATTATTATCATCACAAGTATATTTTTTTTTTATATTCATTGCTGTATTAAAGAAATGATTACTTTTCTTTATTACATTAACAGATTAAAAGAAGAGATATTCATGAATGGATATTCTTATTTTTCTTCTTTTTCTTTTTTTCTTTATCATTTCATTATTATATATCATATATGTATAATAATATATGATATAATATACATATAAAATAATATTATTATCACTTCTATATATTATACAAAATTGTACTTTATAATTATGTATATATAATTTTATTTTATTTTGTCCTCTTTAAAATATATAATTTTAGAGTTTTCCTTTAGTTGATTTTTCAAATATATTTGTTTATCATATTTAAAAGGAAAATAGAACAACGGGATTAACAAAAAAAAAAAAAAAAAAAAAACAAAAAAATATAATCTAAATATATAAATATATATATATATATATATATATATATATATTATAAAATAATTTATAATTATTATAACAAAATAATAAAAAAATAAGCAGAATCAACAAATTTAAATATATTCTTTTAATATAATATTTTTTTTTTTCCCCACTTCAATTAAAAAATGGTAATTCTTATAATTAAGTATAATCTACTTTTTGTTTATATATGAAAAAAATTAATATATATAATAATATATATATATATATAATAAATATATTCATATACTTATTTTTATATAAATATATTTTTCATATTATATATTTTTATATATGTAATATATTAAAAAGGAAAAAAAAGGACATAAATAATATATATATTAATTTTATAGAATAAAAATAAAAATAAAAATAAATCATAAAAAAAAAAATACATATATACATACAATATTAATATATAAATATATTATATATATAACAAAATAATTTTAAGATTATCAGCATGTACGAATTATGAAATATATGAATATATAAAAATGAAAAATTAATCATACGTATTATTACATATATTATATATGCATATATATGTAATTAAACAAAAAAAAAAGATAATATATATTTATTATATATATAATATAATATAATTATAAATATATATAAAAAAATTAATTTTAAAATGAAAAGTGTATTTTCTTTTCTCTAATTATATATAACATAAAAAAAAAAAAAAAAAAAAAAAAAAAGAGGCTAGTATAAGCTTATTAAAATAAAAATTGTATTTATATATATAAAATAATGAAGGAATAAAATTTTATATTTTTATTTTATATTATTTCTTTTCATTACCTTTCTATATTAATTATATATATGTATATATATAAAATAAAGACACAACTTTAAGAAAAAAACATTTGCTTTTTTTATTCTTTTAAAATCATTGCAAGAAAAAAAAAAAAAAAAAAAAAAACACCATCCACCAGGCTATTTTTATATTATAAATGTTCTTTATTCGTTCGGTATATACAATACACAATATATTTATATTGTTAATAAATTATTGTGTTATATATAATAATATGCACACGATTGTATATTTCGTTTTATAATGAATTATTGGGAATATATATATATATATATATTTATACATATATGTTTTTATATGTATAATTTGTATTTTTTAAAAATAAAATAATAGCTTCATTATTTTCATATATTTTATGTTTTTTCTCGTATAAAATAAATAGCCTTTCATATTTTCAAATACTGATTCTTAAAATAGAATAATAAAAAAAAAATAATTTAAAAATGGAAAAATATGTATCTTATTTACATATAATAAAATAATATAATCTTGTATTATCGTTTGGATATTTAACTGAAAGTAAATATAAACATATAATACACAAATATATATAATATATATATATATATATATATATATATATATATAAATGTATTATATATTTTTGTTATTTTGTATATTATTTTGTTTAAATATCCATAAGCTGAAATATTAATTTTTCATTTATTTACCTTTTTTCAAATGATAAATAAAAAAAAAAAAAAAATTAAAAATTAAAAATAAAAATCGTATATTTAATTCTTCCACTAATTTTATTTTAACCTGCTTTAAAGATATTAAATTTACATGCAAAAAAAAAAAAAGAAAAACAAAAATTTTGTACAATGGAAGAAATTGTGGATATATTAAATGTATAAAATAAAAAAAAAATTGATACGTATAATATATATATTATATGTATACAATTCTGAATTATTTATGCACATATTTTTAATATGCATTTCGTGATTTTAATTAAATCATAAATTTTTGTAGAAAAAAGTGGAAAGAGAAAATGTTTTATTTTTTTGGAGCTATTTCTCCATGTATTTCTTTCAGCATGTTTTATAATTTTAGGTATTTAACATATTATAAATATATATATATATATATATATGTAAAATTAAAAAAAAAAGGAAATTTAAATTATATATATGTCCCCTTTCTGAACAATTTTTGCACATTTATTATCGTGAAAAGGAAGGATGACAATTTAAATAAAATATATTTAATGAAGCCATTATATATATATATATATTTGAAAGACAATAATCCCATATATATTCTTATTTTATTCAAAATAAATAGGATCATTTTTCAAAAATAAGAAAAAAGAGTTGATAAATCGTAATTTAAAGATTACATATTTTTATGTATATGTCAAAAAGAATAAAATATTGTTTTTACATGCAACCTTATGAAAAATACCATTCATAAGGGTAATAAATAAAACAACTCAACATTATTCAAACATAAATAAATAAATAAATATATATATACACATATATATATATATACATATATATATATATATATATATATATTATGTGGTTATATTAGTGAAAAGTTTATTAATAGTTATAAAGTCGTATTCATATATAATTGTACATTCATGTATCTCTATATATATTTTTTTAAATAAGATACAAGCACTATAGTACACATACTAAAAATATAAAAATGTAACCATAAAAAAAGATGTGATAATATAAATATATATATAAATGTTTATAGTATATGTAAATAATTAAATACCTATACAATTTTGTATTAGCTGAAATATCTCACTTTTTTTTTTTTTTTTTTTTTTTGTCTATCTTTTATATTTAGTAAGAAAACACGAATTGAGTTATCACAAAACGAACTTTATATAGGTTTATATTTTATTCTTTTAATTAAATATATTTGTAAGACTTTTTTTTTTTTTTTTTTTTTCCTTTTTATTATATTATATGGTTCTATATCAAAGGGGCTAATTTTTGTGTGTGATACATATGTCCTTTTTTAGAATAATTAAAATATATTACACAACAATATGATGAACGACATATATATATATAATATTTTTAGAAGAAATATTTCTTAATTTTTTCGCATGTGAAATGAAATATGTAAAAAGACTAAACAATATATAATAAACCTATATATATATATATATATATATATATATATTACACCATAAAAAATATATAATAAAATGTATATCATAAAAAAAAATATATGTATATTATATATATATAATATATGTGTAATCCTTATATATTACATATGCTCTAATCGCGTTTTTGTAATGACATATATGTATATTATATATATATATATATATATGCTTAAATTTATTTATTTTTTTAATGCACATATTTATTAAATAGGAAATAAAAAAAAAAAAAAAAAAAGTGCATGCCTTTTCTCAACACATTTATATTTCAAAATAAAAAAAAAAAATTCATACTTATATGAATAATAATAAATTCATAAAAAAAAAAAAAAAAAAAGGAATTATCATAACATTATCACAAAAAAAGGAAATAACATAAATGTATCATATATTACCATATAAATATTAAGAGGAAAAATATCATATAACAAAAAAATATAATATGTACATATATCATCATAATACATAATAAATATATACATATTAATATATTATCATTAAATATATATATTTTTCTTCACAATTCATATATTATCCAATAATAAAAATAATTCAAACGTAAAATCAATTTTATCATTATAAGAAAATAATATATTATAAACACATGCACATTAATAATAACTTACATGGACTTAATTCATAGTATAATTAATTAATATATATATATATATATATATATATATATATGTACACATATTATATGTATTATATATGTTTTGTTATATGAGCAAATATATATATATATATATATTTATTATATATATATAATATATATTAAATGTATTTATTATTATATATACATATAATTAATATATTGAATATACGCATATAAAAAAAATATATTACATAATATAATATATATATTATCACTATATATTTATATTAACAATAATAATAATTACATATATTATTATTTTAGCTTTTCTCATACATATTACAAAAGAATAAAAAAAAAAAAAAAAATTCAAAAAAATCTTAAAAAGAAATAAATAAATGAAAATAATTAATTTTGTTAAAAATAAAATAAAATTTGTTATATATAAAAAAGTATATATATATATATATATATATAATACCAATAATATATGAATAACATATTATATATATTATATATATTATATATACATATATTACATTAGTGTGCTATATTTTTTTTTGGTATTATTTCCTTTTTTTTTTTACCATTTGAGTATAAAGAAAAAGAAAATGAACCTTTTTTTTTATTTTATTATACAAATTATAATAAAGCACATATATATGTAAAATATATGTTTTTATATAGTTTATTATTTATATTATAAATAAATATTATTATAAAATTAATATTATTTATATTTATTTATATACATTTAATAATATATATTATCTCTTAAAATTAAAACACATTTTATTTTATTTTATTTTATTTTTTTTTTTACTTAAACATTATTATTATATTTTTTATATATATTTTTATAAATTTTTATTATTATTATATATTTATATAATTTCTTTTATTTTTTCATTTTATTTTATTTTATTTTTTTTTTTTATGAAATATTTTTATCATTGAAATAAAGAAAAAAAAAAAAAAAAAATTTTAATATGTACAATTTTTTAATATATATATATATAATATTATATATTATAATATATATATTATTATTATGACATATATATATATATATATAAATATATAAATTTTTTTTTTTTTTTTTTTTTAAATATATTTTCTAATAATTATACATATTAATATTGTATAATTATATATAATTATCCACAAGAAAGTAAAAAAAAAAAAAAAAAAAAAACATTATATATATATAATTATATGTAAAAAAGGGAGAAGGGAAAATGAAAAGCCTTAAAAGAAAATAAGAGATAAAAACATTTTTTAAAAAACAAAATGTCGTATATATTAAAAAAGAAGCAAGCTAAAAATGAATGTATTTCTTAATATATATATATATATATATATATATATATATGTGAAAAGTAAAATCGTTTAAAAAGTTTGTATATAAAAAAAAAAAAAAAAAAAAAAAAAAAAAAAGACTACCTACTATATTTGTGTAGTCATATTTATATGTATTAAGTTATAATTAAGTTTTTAAATATTTACAATTTTATTTTCTGTAGCAATTATTGAAAAATATAATATTTATATATTTTTATATCTCTTTTATGTGGACAGCAATTAAAATAGCATATCAACCATTAAAAAGAAATTACCCAACAGAGGCATAAAACTGTATAAATATTATATTGAGATGGTATACCTTATATAATAGCATAAAAAAAAAAATAAAAATAAATAAATCAGTGGGAGAAGAAGATAACGTTATCGCGAGTGTAATATAATATGTATTATATATATATATATATATATATAGCTTTCTCATATGATTTTTCCAAAAAAGAAAAAAAAAAAAAAAAGTCATTGAGAAGTGCATACTATATATGTATAATGTTATTCATTTTATTTATTTATTTATTCATTGATTTATTATTACATGCCTATAACTTATTATGATATTCCACTACGATATCCTGTAAATGAGAATTTAAATCACTTTTAATTCTCATATATGTATATATATATATATATATATATATATATATATATTTATTTATTTATTTATTTATTTATTTAATTTTTTGCGTCCACATTCTATACATGTGTGTATGATCCCGTGTATAGATACATGTATTGTGTATATATAATTTTTTGTTAATTTTATATATACATTTTACAATGGAATTCCTGAGCAATATATATGATAAGGTGTTATCTGGTTATATATTTACTGATGTATTTATATATAAAGATTGGCCAGAGAAATTTTTAGGGAAAAATATAAATAGTAAGAATGATGGAAATAATAAAAATGAGAACCAAGAAAATATAAAAGAACACCTAGAAGAAGTGTTAGGTACTTTTATGAAGAATGGAAAAATATCAGATTCTCTGTGGATTAAAGATAAAATATTTATAGGGGATGAAGGTATTTATATATTAGGTGAAATTTTAACTATTTGCCAAATAGTTGAATTTGTAGATTCTGAAGATATAGAAAATATAAAATCAAATGAACAATTTAAGCAACAAATTATTGAAAAGATGAAAAGAAAAATTATTAAAAAGAGAAATAGTGATATGATTGAGCAGAGGATAAATTCTAATATTGTTATATGTAATAGTAACGCTTCTGAGGTCCAACAGGAACATGATGAAAATGAATATAATATAAATATTTGTAATGATAATAATATAAATAATGGTGATAATATAAATAATTGTAATGATAATAATATAAATAATGGTGATAATATAAATAATTGTAATGATAAAAATAATGGTGATAATATAAATAATTGTAATGATAAAAATAATGGTGATAATATAAATAATTCTAATGATAAAAATAACTGTGATCATAAGAGTACTTATTATAATAAAAATTTTCGTGACAATAATTATAATAATAATGATAATAGTTTTTATAATTATGATACACATGAAGATAATGTATCAAACCGATCAATATTTAAAGATAATATTAAATCAAAGAATAAGGATGTTGTATCTAATTTTGTAGAAATGTTATGTGAAGGAAAAATGAATAAATACGGCTTTTGTGAATATGATCAAAATTTTAATGATAGATATCATTTGAATGATAGTAACGCTGATGGGAAATCTACTTATCCTTTAGAAAAATGTATTTTACCCTTTGCTGAAGATTATTGTTTTAAGTATGTATGCTTATTATTAAATAATGGTGGGAAAAGAGAAGTACGTATTTTACGTTTTAATAAAGATAATATTAATACAAATAAATTATTAGATACATTAAAAGGAACTGTTACTTTCTTAAATGAATTAAGATATTTGTTCAAATCTTTTAGATCGCAAGTCGTTTTAAAAAATAGAATCAATAAAGAATTTTGCGCATATATTAAATTCCATAGAGGAGATCCCAACTTTAGTGGTAGCAAAGCTGTCAATGAATTTTTTAATTCTTTGAATGATAAAGCTGTTAATTCTTTATTTTTTGGATTAAATGAAGAATATTTAAATTTATTAGAAGAAGCTATATCTTATTGTCCTATAGCTACTTATGCATTTTATAAAAATATTAAATTGCTTGAGAAATTAAATGTGAATACTACAAGACGTACATGGAAGTGTGTATGTGGCTTGCAAAAGTTATATAAAAATTTAAAAAGAGCAAAAAATAAATTTGCTGTCGAACAACAAAAGGAAGTTTCCAATGCATCATTTCATAATATGTCTTCTATATATAAAAACAATGTAATCAAAAACCAAGGTACCTTTCCCTCAGGTAATGAAAAATCAGCAGATATGCATATTCATTCTGTTGACAAAAGTAAATATATATCCCTTTATAAGGATATATCAATAAATAACATGGAAAAAAACATTCCCATAAATAATACTAGTAGTAATATTAATTCTTTTTATAGTGTTAAAAAGAATCATAAAAGTACACCTTCTGGTGTAGTCAAAGTAAAAAATAGCAGTAATGTTAACAATTCTAATAATACATGCAATAGTCAGAATTTATTTTCTGATGACGAGCATACTTATAATAGTACATATATAAATAATAATAAAAATAATATTAATTCATTTGAATTATCATATAATGATGATAAAATTTCTAAAAGTCAAGATATTCATATATTAAATGATACATATTTGTATGTTACCTCAGATGAAGAAGGTTTTCAACAAGGAAGAAAGAGTATGAATAATACAAACGAAAACAAAAGTCATAATAATAATGATAATAATAATAATTATAGTGGTAGCAAACAGTTCTGTTCTGACAATAGAACTATTGATGATAATAATAAAACCCTAATTGATGAACAGCATAATACATTATTTTTCCACGATGATCATTGTCATAATGAAAATGATAATGACGATAATTATAAAACTATGGATGGATATGAAGAAAAGTATATAAATGAGAATTTAATTGTAAGAGGGAATTCCGTAGATGATTTAAGAGTACATATGGTAAAATTATTTAAAACTTATGGTGGTCAATGTCGTATTGGAAAAGTAAAAGGTAGATGTGAAGATGCAACTTTTCAAACAGATGTACCCCCAGCATTTGGTATTTTTGATGGTGTAGGATCATGGAGTTTAGAAGGTATTGATGCATCTAAATTTTCTATTGGATTATCGTTAGCATGTCAAAGAGAAGCAGAAAAATTATCTAAAAATTTAAATGGATATGCAAAAGTATCATATAATACTATAACAAGATCTAAGTTATTATTAAAAAATTCTCTAGAAAGTGTAAAAAAAGAATATGCTGACGCATATGGTAGCTCAACAGCTATTGTTGGTATATTAGATGAATATACTGGAAAATGTGGTATCTCATCTTTAGGTGATAGTGTTTGTATGATATTAAGAAGAGAATTTTTACCTGGTGATATTAATTTTGAAAGAGAATCCTATCCGAAATTTGCTGCAGAATCTTTTCTTTATTATAATGTAAAAGGAAGAAATCCATCTATTATTAGAAAAATTATATGGAAAACTACAGATCAGAAATGGGAAAATGGTGCTCCTTATCAATTATCAAATTTACCTGATAGAAGTCAATGGAAAGATTTAGAAAATAGAGGATTACATAGTTTTGTTAAAATATTAGAAAAAGTGGATATTGATGGAGATTCACCTGATATGGCATTAACACCTCCTTCCGAAATTTTATGTATGCCGGGTGATCTAATATTATTAATGAGTGATGGTGTTAGTGATAATTTATTTGATGAAGAAATTGAAGCTTATTGTACATTTGCAATAAGCCCAGAAGAAGCTTGTGAGTTTGGTGAACCAGCACTTTATACACCTGCACAGGATATAGCATATTCTATAACGAATATAGCCAAACGAAGAAGTGGCGACAAATTACATTGTAGACCTTTTTTCCCGTTTGTTGGAAAACAAAAAGATCCAAATCATATATATAAAGGAAATAAAGTTGATGATATATCTTGTGTAGCTATTTGGGTAGTGTGTGAAAATGAAGAAAGTGTTAAACATATAGCTAGATATCCTAATGAACCATCTATATTAAAAACTGATAAATTCTATACAAATAATTATTTTCAAAATTTTAATAAAATTACAGATATATGTACACCAACCAAAACATATATTAAAGAGAAAAATAAAATTGATCGTGTTAATCTTCAACAAGTTAATGTCCATTCACAAAGAGGATTAATGCAACAACAAGGATATGATCCTCAAAATTCAAGTGCTAATAATTTGGCAACTCACTTCTCTATGAATTTTTTTGATTCATCAGAGACACCAATTAAATTTAATACCTTAGAAGAGGGTAAATATCAAGATTTGAGTGACATTGTTTTGAAAGATGTCGATGATGAAGAAAATGATGATCATAAACATCAAGAACAAGAGGAACAAGATAAAGAATATGATGATGATCATCATCGTCATCATCATGATGAAAAGTTGTATCAATATGATGAAAAAACACAGAACAATAACATTACACAAAATAATAAAAATTTAAAAAATGATATGGGTTATGATAATATGAAAAATTCACCTAAAAAATCAAATCAATTAGATATGAGTAATATGGATTTAATGAAAACACCCAATAGTAAGAATTCAAAGCATACATTTAAAGATAAAGTTTTTGATACGTATAATTTCGATTCAACTCCCAGACAAAGAGTTTCTGATGAACATTTAAATGAGCATATAGAAAAAATTAATAATATGTATATAAAGACACCCATATTATATATAGAGGAAGATTTCAAAGATAATAAAGATGATAATGTCAAAAAAAATAAAACGAATAAAACCAAATTTAATAAAAAAGAGGAAACAAATATTCTCGGTTTACATAATGAAACTCCTGTAAAACAAATGAACACCAATAAAAATAAAACACCTACAAATATTATTAATCAAAAGAATATTATGAATAAATTTATTAATAATGAAACACCTATAAAATCATTTAATAATAAAGAAACCTCATTAAAAGTAGATAAAAAAATTATAAAAAGTAAAAGAAAATCTATATTCCCATCAGACAAAAAAGATTCACCTACCAAATTAGGTTATACAAAAAAACGTAGTAAAAAGTCGTAATTATATCATATTATCTATATCTATATATATATATATATATATATATATATATATATATATATATATATAGGATGAACTAAACAAAATATACAATTAAATTATATTTTATATTATTTTATTTTTTTATTTTCTTTACATATTATTATTACTGCTATTCGAATAAATTACATATACATTAATATATATGTATAGATTTATTTATTTTTTTCTTTTTTTTTCAAGTTACAATTTGGTTTTTATAATTATTACATGTATAATAGAAATATATATATAATATTTATATATATATGAAAGAAAAAATATATTAAATATACGCACATTTGTGTTTTTTAAATTTGGCTAATTTATGTAATCTATTATTGAATATATATGTATATATATATATATATATATGAGACATTTCTTCTTTATTTGATTTTGTGAAAATATGTATATATATTTATTATAAAATTAAAATATTGTAAAAAAAAATATGTATATATTTTTTATTTATATATTATTTATTTTATTATATTTTCATGCTTTAAAAATTTTTTTTTTTTATTGTAAATTTTTTAGATATATATATATATATATATATATTTTATATGATCATAATAGAGTTACATAAGCATCATTATCCTTAATATATACGCACATATATATCAACTTATATATATATATATATATATATATTTATTTATTTATTTATTTATTGTTATTTATTTATTATTTTTTTTTTTTTTTTGCATTTTTATGGTGCAACTTTTATATTTTTAAAAGTATATAAAATTTCGAAAAATATGTGTAAGAATAATTCTTTATAAAAAAAACACATTTTTTAAGTAAAATTTTTTATTCTGTAGTGCTCATGAATTATATTTAAATATACCATATTGTTTATATATAGAAAGTTTTATATGAATAAGAATATATTTGTATATATATATATATATGCTGTAATAAAAGTAATAATAGACATAAATGTATTTGTATCCATAAAAAAAAAAAAAAAAAAAAAAATTGTTTTTCTCAACATTATTTATAGTAAGTAGAATAATATTTTATATACACCATCTAAAAGGAAAATCTAAAATACATATTTCATAATATATTTTAGACATTTTATGCATAATTATTATATATATTATTTTTATATGTGTATAATATGACCTTTATTTTTATTTTATATAAATTTTTAAAGACAATATAATAAAACTAATTAAAATATTTAAAATAAGTTTAAAAATATATTTTTTGTATATACTATAAAAATTTTTAAATTACAAAATAAAATAAATACATTATAAATATATATATATATATATATATATATAATTAGTTATAATATATAATCCAAATAAAACAAAAAGTAAATTCTTAATGTTGAACAACCATTTGAAAAGAAATGGATAGACAAGAAAAGAAAAATATATTATTTATAAACTTTAAAAAAATAAAACAATTTTATAAATTACTGATTGGAATTTTTTTTTTAAATATTATAATTTAACGGCATATATAACATATTTTCCAAAAATTTTTATTTCCCCTCTTAGAGTGTATATATTTTTTAACATTTTATTATATATATATATATATATATATGAATGTATGTATGTATGTTTATTTATTTAATTTTATTTTATACGTAAAAATTTTGGTTTTATCACATTTCGGCTTTTTCCTTATTTGGCTTTTTTTTTTTTTTTTTCTTCTTTTTTTTGAGGTTGTTCAGCTTTTCATCTTGATCGTCATTTATAGGATTCCATCCAGGTATTTTTTTCTGTTGGTTATTTAAACTTACATGTCTATTTATATTGACATGTGAAATTGTATTATTATTCGTAATTACATTTATATTAACATTTGGACTTGTATTTTTTGTTAAAAGTCTATTTTGTTCTTCCAAAAGTTTTCCTTTTACTTGGTATGCACAATTTTCCTCCTATCCATATAAAAAAAAAAAAAAAAAAAAAATATTTTTGGCTATTTGTGTAATATAATAGCTATGTCATTATATTTTAGCTATATTTACATGCATGTATAAATAAATTATATTACAAAATATATCCATATGTATATATATATATATATATATATATTTAAATGCATATATGTATTATAATTATATTCATATTTGTTTTAATTTTATTTCCTTTAATTTTTTAATTATACAATTCTGTATTTTTTAAAAGTACATTATATATATACAGTTGGAAAATACAGTTTATACATAAACATGAATAATTTTAAAAAATCATTTTTCCTTATTACTTGGGGCATGTAATCTGTTTTCACACGGATATTTTTCCTGAATGTCCCATCACTCCTTTGTGTCCCTTTAATAAACTTTTCTTGTGTTTTCTCATTTATTATATATACATCACCCAAGGGAGTTACAACTTCTCTAATATAACTTTTTTCATCATTATCATCATTGTCAAATAATGCTCTATAAGTATTTTCTAACTTAAATCCGGTAGATGGCTTCTTTTGCATATTTTAAAACAAAAATATAATTTCATAAAAAAAATATATATTTTACAAAATAATATAATAAAATTACGTAATATGAAAAAAAAAATAAATAAATAAATAAATATAAATAAATATATATATATGTATATATATTATAATCATACAATAGTTTTTTTTAAAAAAGGAGAGGCAAATTTATTTATTAATAATAATTTTGTTTATTAATTATATAAAGATATTTTTTATATTATTTAAAAATAATAAATCATGGAAACATTAAAAGGATTATGGTATAGTTGGCGTAGTACAATTATACACAGTATATATAATTATTATATAAAAATGATAATAAATTGCTTTATTAAGAAAAATAATAAATTGAACATCAAAAATAAGGAATAAAAATATTTATAATATATGTATTAATTTACATATCCACATGTAATACTGCATATTTATATTAAGGCTTTTTTGAGAAAACAGGAAATTAATATATCTGAAATGATTTTTTTCTTTTTTTTTCTATATTTAATATACCTTTATATATTACATATATATATATATATATATATATATATATATGAAATGATATAATTAAAAATATAAAAATAGATATTATACAATTTCACATAATTAATATGAGCATGAATAAAAAATATATCTCATAGCATTTCAAAATAAATCTTATTTTAAATTCTTGTTATATTAATATATTTTTTTTTTTTTTGAACGGTTTTTCTTTTAATAATCCTCATGTATTTATGAAACAATTTATTTTTTCTCATATCAAATTGATTGGATATTTCACAACCCATTTGGTTATATATATATATATATATATATAATATATATATGTATATAATATTTTTCATGTCGCTATAATTATTACATTTTTGTTCTTATTTTTTATATATTTATGTGACAACTATAATACATTCATAGGATTCATGTGTTAATTATATATTTTATGTGAAAATCATGTTATGTTTCATAGTTTAACAGATTTATATTTTATAACAAAAAAATGAAAAATGGAAAAATGGAAAAATGGAAAAATGGAAAAATGGAAAAATGGAAAAATGGAAAAATGGAAAAATGGAAAAACTCATAAACAGAATTAATTAGATTGAAAACAAAAATGTATAAATAAATAAATAAATATATATATATATATATATATATATATATATATATATATGTGTAATATAATAATGATTAGTATTATGAGTTTATATAAATTATAAGATGTTATAAAATTTTTTATAATACCATTGGACAAACAAAAAAATGAAATTATTTAACAATTGTATATTTATTTTATTTCATTTTATTTTTAATTTTTTTTTTTTTTTTGTGTTTTTACACATGTCACATATATACAATTGAAATGCACACAACTTTAATAATAATATATATAACCATAATGATTTTTTCTCTTAAGGTGGATATATAGATATTTTAATGATGGAAAAGGTTTTTGACAACAATAATAAACTTTATGTGTTGTTACATATTTTAAATGGTTTTCTAAGATATCTATATTTTCAAAATGCTCGTTACAATATCCACATTTTTGTTTAACTAACATAACCTTTAACCAGATGTGCAACTTTTTTTTACAACAATCATGTAGTAAATGCTTTATAAAAAAATAATAGCGCGGTATATTTCTGTTCATATCATGTTGAAAATATTTTAAATAAGAAAGTTTTTTATATATTTCATTTTTCACATTTTGTAATTGGTAATTCTTTTTATAGCTTGAAAGAGATATATGATTAAATCTATCTAATTCTTCGTATATATATTTATATTTAAAATTATTATTTATGCCTTTGTTATTATATATTTTCTTCGTATCTTTCTCTGTATACATAATTCTTTTTCTTTTTTCTTTTTTATTCTGTGATTCATTAAACATTTCCTCATTTGAAAATAAAAGATTATTATATTTCTTGTTTAATATATTTCCCGTTTTGTTTATATAAGACTTATTATGTCCTCTATGAATATAAGAAGATACACTTGTTAATCTTTCGTCGTAAGAATTGTTACAATACATTTTGTAAATATTATGATTACGAAAATTATTATCAACAATGGTTGATATATTATATATATTGTTATTTAAATCATATGAATTATATTCATAAATATTTTTATGTATATAATTATTAATATTATTACATTTATTAGTATGACAATTATTATATGTATTATTTCTTATTTCACACATTGGTTGATATACATTATATTCTTCCCTTTTTATATCATTAAATGTGTGTATATCCAAATGGTTTTTATAAGTGTTCTCAGCATTATTCATTTCATATGTTTCAAAATAATTACAGATATTAATATCATTATCGGAACTATTGTGTAAATATTTTTCCTTGAAAATGTTATGATCTTTATATAAAAAGTTATTTCCATTACAACTATAGTTCTTATGGTATATAGAATATTTCTTGTCTTGTTCATTATGTATGTTATTATATTTTTTTGTTGTATAGTTTTTTATATATTTATTCGTATTATATTTCGTAAAATGAAATCTATAAGATCTATTCTTATTATTAATATTATTATTGTTGCTGTTATAGTTTCTTTTTTTAATATATAAATTATGTTTTACGAATTTGTCTTTTTCTATCTGACATATTCTATATGGATTCCTTGTACTATAATTATAAGGATATATATTATCACTATAATTATCGTACACTTCTTTTTTATTAATATCATTAAAAATATTATTATATGTACATATAAGATTATTAATATTCTTCTTACTTCTTCTACATTTATTATTTGTATTGTCATTACTCATGTTTTCAACCATTCTTTCAAAAGGCTTATTAAATAATTTTTTTGTTGTTCTTTTTTTTAACTCTTCTTTTCCCTTATTGTTGTATATATAAATATATTTATATTCATATATTGTACGATAAGAAAATAAATTGCTAAAGAAACAAAAATAAGATATTTTGTTTAATATAATATTTAATGTAATATTATTACATATATTATTTGTTTTATTATAAAAGTATAATAATTCGTATGATGCATTTTTTAATTGTTGTAATTTTTTTAATTTCTTTAAATTTTTATAATTTATAATTTTTCTATTATTTTTCTTTTTTTCAACAACATTATGAACACCCATACCATTATATACAAACTTGTTATTTGTATATTTTTTATCTGTTATGTCGTATGATGCTCTCGAAATTTTATTATTTTCCTTTAAGCTTAGAATTGTTTTTGATGTACATATCATTCTTTCAACATTTTCCTCGACATATATTTTATTATTCACATCTTCATTTACTATATTAACAAGTAATTTGTTTTCATCAAATAATAATATCTCTTCTTTTTTGTCTTGTTTTATGAATCTATTTTTCTCTTTTCTTTTAGTATATATTTTTTCTACCTTTCCAAAAGGTTCCCCTTGAATTAAATGAAAATTCTCATTAGTCATAATATTATATTTTATATTTTTATTACCTTTAATTATATTATTATTAATATTATAGTTTATTACTTTATTGGTTGCACATTTCAAAATATTTTTATCATTATCTTGTTTTAAAAATGATTTATCGTTTTTATTAAAAAGGTCAATTTTTTCCTTAACACTCAAATTGTAATTACATAAAATAGTCTTATTTATTATGTCATTATATGAATAATAATTATTTGAAGATCCAAAAAAACTACACATTTCATCTATCCTGATATTACTCCTACACATCTTATATGATATACCGTTTAATAATTTTACTTCTATTGTCACTAGTCCTTTCAAATCTATAATATTAATTTTAACATTGTCTTTACAAAAAACATAAGAATTCTTTTTCTCAAATTTTTCTATCCAATTATATTTCTCTGCCTTCAACCGTATATCCTTCAAATTCAGACATTCGACATTTTCCTTATCATCAATAAGGTTCTTCATTATATGTACATATATATATATATATATATATATATATATATAGATATATGTGTATAAGCAAAAATGAATAAATAAAATATATAAACAACTAAATAAATACACCTATAAAAAATGCATCATTCAAACAAACAAAAAAAAAAAAACAAAAAAAAAGATAAAAAAAAAAGAAAAAAAAAAAGAAACTTTTTATACATATAATTCAACATATGTATATATTATTAGAAAGGTTGTATATGTAAAAGATTATAGAATGAAAACAATTAGATTTTAAAAAAAACCTAATTACAAAATTATAAATGTTAGAGTTATTTAAATATATTTAATTATATTTTTCTTGTTAATATAGAAATACAGATCATTCTACTTATTTCCATATTAAATATATTACATAAACAATATTTTTACAAAACAATTATAATTACACAAACAAAATGGAAGGGAAATTATTTAAGAAATAGTGATATGTATATATATATATATATATATATATACATACATATTAATTACAAAAAAAAATAAAATAATATTAAAAAATAATAATAATACATGTAGGCATAACTAATAAATATAATATATTTGTTTTTTGTTTTTTTTATCATATTCTATAAAAATAGAAAAAGAAAATAATAAGCAAACACTAATATAAATATATTCTTACAAAACTACATATATTTTGTTGTGCCCTTTTTAATAACATGCAAATAACATATTTACATATATAACATAAAATAAGCACTGATTAAAAAAAAAAAAAAAAAAAAAAAAAAAAAAAAAAAAATCATAAAACAATTCTACCTTTAATACATACTAAAAAATGAAATTTGAATGAATAATAAAGATTCTTAAAATTTTATCCTCAATTATATTTTCAAAAAAATTAAATAAAATTACATATATATATATATATAACTATGTATTATATATTCTTTATTAAAATATAAAAACAACAAATATACAAATAATATTTTAAAATAGAATTTACATGTCCCTTATTATTTATATTTGTTAATATAATATATGATTGTTATTATATTTTTTATTTAATTATAGAATAAAATGCACTGAAATTAAAATACGAGGAAACGTTTATATAAAGAATCTTTTTCTTTAGTTAAAAATTTTTAAATTAAACTCTTTCTTTAAAATATATAATAATAAATATAAATATAAATATATATATATATATATTTATTTATTTAGTAATTTTTTTTTTTTTTTTTTTTCATGCCTTAAGCAAAAATGTCATTATTACCTACAGTAGCACCTACACCTAATAAGGACAATAAATTTATGACAGACATAAAAAAGTTTATGAATCAAAAAATTAGGGTGAAATTTGATGGAGGACGTGAAGGTAATAATTCAACTATACAAAGCATATATATATATATATATATATATATTATATATATATTTTTTTTTTTTTATGCAGTTGTTGGAACATTGATTGGGCATGATGCAATCTTCAACCTGGTTTTAGATAAAACAGAAGAATATATAAGAGGTAAACAAATATAAATTGAGAGAAAAAAAAAAAAAAAAAAGAAGAAATCAAAACTATAAGATATGTATATCTATACTTGTACCTTTCATTAACCATATTTATTAATATATATATATATATATATATTTATATTTATATTTATTTATTTATTATTTATTTTTAAAAGATCCAAACGATAGTTTTGTTGTAACGGATAAAACGAGGAGTATTGGTTTAATTGTTGCCAGGGGAACTTCGGTAATTTTTTATTAATTATAATCATATTATTTTACTTATAAAAAGAAAACTTATTGAAATAATTTATATATATATGTATATATTTTATATTATAGGTTGCTTTAATTACACCCGTAGAAGGAACACAAGAAATATCCAACCCATTCATAACAGAAGAAAAATAATAGAATTACCTCAACATATAAAAATATTTTTTAACACAATTATATATATATATATATATATATATATATATATATGTATATATATTTAATCTAAAAAAATTATTAAAAGACATGTCACTATCATTTTTTTTATATTCTCTATTTAATTATTTATCATTTTTTTTTTAAACTTAATTTGAAAAATATATTTTTTTTTGAAAAACAAAAAATAAAAAATTTTTTAAAATAAAAACAAAAAAAGAAAAAAGAAAAAAGAAAAAAGAAAAAAAAATTGTCCGGAATAAATAAATAAATAAATACATATATATATATATATATATATGTATAATATGCTTAATCATTTTGATCAAAAATAAACAAATTTTAAATGCAAACAAAAAAGGTATAGTTAAATTATAAAAATAAAAAATTGAAAATTCGTATAAAGGTTACACAAATGAACAATTATTGTGTAGATATATTCACATAAGTTAATATAGTGTGCTAAAAAAATTAAATATATAAAATATAAAATAATATATATATATATATATATATATATAATCCTGTTTTGCATTTTTATACTTTCTTCCAACGTGTATTCATTTTTGTGTTATGTGTGCATATTAACGTTATGCCTTCTAAAAGAACTTCTATATCCAAAAGACATATTACATTTGCTACAGAAAAATCTCTTAATTTGCTTATGAAAATTCATAACATGTTCTTTTAAACTGAAATCGGAACAAAATTGTTTATTACAATCCTTTATTTTACATTTAAAAACTGTATTAATTTTTAGGTGTATTTTATTAATATGTTTATTATAACCGTTCAAGTGTAAATATATTTTATTACATTCCAAGCATACATATTTTTTTTTAAAACATATTTTTTTATGTTCAATATATTCTTTATATATAACAAAAGTTTGAGAGCAACCAGGACAAGTATATACTATATTGCATTTATGTTTATTTATATGATATTTCATTTTTGAAATTGTAGAATAAGTATAAGAACAATTTTCATAAGGACATTTATAATGTTTGATTTTATGATTTTTTAATTCTTTTATTGTGGAAAAACTTTGTTCGCAAATTAAACAGATATGTTTCTTTTCCTCGCTAGTTTTATTATGTGAACTTAAATGATTTTTTAAATGATCGGATCTCTTATATGCTTTAGAGCATATATCACATTTATATGGTCTATCATCTGAATGTACACACATTAAATGTCTTTTCATTAATTTTTTATTTGCAAAAACCATCTTGCATATATTACATGTCCTTGCTTCTATTGAAACACTACCTTTTCTAGAAATTTTATTGGATCCACCTTCTTTTGCTTCTGTAATATTTGTTTCATCCATAAGTTGTGCCATATTATTATCTTCATTCCTTGTGTTATTTTCAATAACACCGTTAAGTAGTTTATCTCTTTTGTTGGTTTTGGTCATTTTTGAATTTTTATTACCCTTGGAATTGTTATTATTATTATTATTATTATTATTATTATTATTATTATTATTATTATTATTATTATTATTATTATTATTATTATTATTATTATTATTATTATTATTATTGTTATTATTATTATTATTACTATTATTATTATTATTATTATTATTATTATTATTATTATTGCTGTTATCATTTTCTATTTGCTTCTCTTTTACAGTTTTTCTACGAGGATTCATTTTACCATTGATGTTTGAATATTCCTTATATTGATTATTTCCCTTTTGGTAATTACCATTAATCAAAGAGAGTACATTCGAATCACCTTTTTGATTTAATTTAGAAAAAGCACTAGTATAACCTGGTTTCTTATATCCTTCAGAATGACTTTTCTGACAAATACTTAATTCTCTTGATGATTTACATGATGTTTTACATATAGGACATTGATATTTATTTTTTTCATCACTTATTTTATGACCTAATAAATGTATTTTTAAATGATCACCTCTTTTATAAGACTTATGACATATTTTACATTCGAAAGGTCTTTCATCAGAATGCACACTGTTTACATGTCGCATCATTAATTGATTATTTATAAATATCATATTACAAATATTACATTTTCTTTCTTCTTCTTCTGGATCATTTTCATTCTTATGTTTTTTCTTAATACCTTCTTTTTTTATTATTTTCGTTTGGTGTTTTGGTATTTTTTGTTTCTTCATAGCAACCTTTTTATTACTATCCGCTACTAGTCTTTTTTTTCTTATCTTGCGAACTTTAATTATTTTTTCATTATCTTCTTCTTTATTTCTAATATCTTTATGTATATCATTCTCTTGTGTTACACCTATTTCACTTAATTTTCTTTCCTCTTTTTCGTCATTTTCCGAATCGCTCAATTTGTTATTAACATCACTTTTTATGGTTACATCACTTTTTCTGCTTAAATCACTTTTTCTGCTTACATCACTTCTTCTACTTACCACACTTTTTCTGCTTACATCACTTTTTCTGCTTACATCACTTTTTCTGCTTACATCACTTCTTCTGCTTACATCACTTTTTCTGCTTACATCACTTCTTCTGCTTACATCACTTTTTCTGCTTACATCACTTTTTCTGCTTACATCACTTTTTCTGCTTACATCACTTTTTCTGCTTACATCACTTCTTCTGCTTACATCACTTCTTCTGCTTACATCACTTCTTCTGCTTACATCACTTCTTCTGCTTACATCACTTCTTCTGCTTACATCACTTTTTATGCTTACATCACTTCTTCTACTTACCACACTTTTTCTGCTTACATCACTTTTTCTGCTTACATCACTTTTTCTGCTTACATCACTTCTTCTGCTTACCTCACTTCTTCTGCTTACACTTCTCTGTCTACTTTCACTGCTTCTTCTACTCTCACTATAATCATCATCTTCGTCATTATTCCTATTAATTTTTTTCTTTACTTGAAAGAAAAATCCAGAAATTTTACTAGAAACGTTTTCATAAAAATAAGGTCTTTTTTTAGGCTTTTCTGAAGAAACATAAGAACTCCTTTCGCTAACTTCACTTCTTTCACTTTCAGATGTATTTCCATCATTGCTTCTTTTATCATCATCGTTTGATGATTTATCACCTTCACTTCCTTTGTCGCTCTCACTTCTTCGGCCACTCTCACTTTTTCTATCACCCTCACTTTTTCTATCACCCTCACTTCTTTTATCACTCTCACTTCTTCTATCACCCTCACTTCTTCTATCACCCTCACTTCTTCTATCACCCTCACTTCTTCTATCACCCTCACTTTTTCTGTCACTCCCACTTCTATAACTATCACTTATACTATCACTGTAAGTTCCCCTTTCATTTTCGCTATTAATTCCATGATCATCTGCAATTTCTCCTTTATACTTTTCCTTAAGGTTTATATGATTACTTCCCACTTGAACCTTTATATCACCATTTACCTTTTGTATGTCGTGATATTTGTCACTTGCTTGTTCATGTTTGTCTTCATTTTTTGCATCCGCCTTGGGATAATCACTATTTGAAAAAAAATCTCTTTCTATTTTATGTTCACAATAATTTTCAGAATTAGAGTTCGTGTCTTTTCCGTCATGTGTTTCTTTTCCAGTGTCATCATTTTCTTGGTTTTCTAAAAATTTTTCTTTAATTAACAAATTGTTCGAATTAAATAGCTGTGGTACATTTTGCATACCGAATTTTTTAACGTGTTCATTATTCTTATTTAATGATAGGTTTCTTAATTTATTTTGTTCTTTCATTATATGAAATATATTTTTATAACTATCCTTCGTTTGAGAATAGTCTTGTTTATTATTATCATGTGATAAAGGAGAATTATAATTTCCATTTGCACATTTACTATTTGTATCATCAATTAATATTACATCACTTTTTAAAGAATTATTATCTTCAATATTTATAATAGAATGAATTGATATGTTGTGATTTTCTTTACATTCATGATCATATGTATTTTTATAATGTAACATTGTTGTTTTTTCTTTATTAATAAGTTGATTATTTATATTATAATTTTTACTTTCTTCTTCATTCATATTATTATTTGAAGAAACATCAAAATCGTTAAAATCAGAATATTCATTTTGATCTGTATTATTATCATGATGTATTTCTTTACCTTTATTTTTTTCTTTACTTTTTTGTTTATGAATATAATGAGTAAAACTCTTTTTCATATTTTTTGTTAATACAAAAGAACTCTTAACATCATCTATAAAAGATCCATATATATTATCTAATTTTATTTTATCTAATGTATCACATGTATTTGTACTTGATGATACTATATCATCATTATATGATAAATCATCATTTGTTAAAAAGTATTTATCATTTTTACATTTATTCTTATTTCGTACATGATGTTCTTTTTTTACACATTTTTTATCATTATTATCATCATCATCGTCATTATAAATATATTTTTTATTTTTATTATAATAGTTTTGATAACACCTTTGATAATTTAAATTAATCTTTGTATCATCTTGTTTTTTCATAAGTAAATCATCATCTTCTAATAAATTCGTATACCTATTAGAAAATTTCTCCTGAAAAACACTAGATATATTATTTTTTAAATTATTAATATTCTTTATATTATTTACATTGTTTATGTTATCCTTATTTTCATTATTACATATATTATCATGCATCTCATTTTGTGACTTAATATACATTTTATTATTTGTTTCAACATTTATATTATATATACCATTATGATTTACATTTTCAATTTCTTCATCACTCTTATTATTTTTACACTCCTCTAAATTATTCTCTTTATCATTATACACTTCATCTTTTTCTTTAACACATGTCTCTATAGGATCCTCATCTTCATATACGCGTGTTCGTATATCTTTCTTTTCTCCATCAATATAAAAAATAACATTATTTTTTTTATTTTTTTCATTAACATTATTCATTTCACGAACGTACTTACTTCTACTTGTATCTGATAAAAGATTTTTTTCTACTCCCACAACCACAGGTTTTATATTTGATGTATTTAACAATTTAATTTTATTCCAGTCAACATTATTTTTTAAAAACGTCTTCTCACTTTCACTATATATATTATTGTTTAAATTTTCATCTACATAGCATATAACTCGTTTATTCTTGGAATCTATCCTGTTCATTTTTTATATCCATAAAACGTTTTCTCTTTAAAATAAATACAAAAGGTTCACATATATATGTTCACATATATATGTGCGATTATATATATATATATATATATATTTATATATATATATATAAATATATATAAATATATTTATATATAACTTATTTATTTAATAAAATATGGTATATTGTTAAACTATTACTTACTATTAAATTATCACATTATAAACCTTTAAAAAAAAAAAAAAAAAAATAAATAAATAAATAAATATATATATATATATATATATATATATTATGATTTTACTATTATTACAAAAAAAAAAAAAAAAAATTTCTCCTGGATATTTAAAAAATGTAATATATAATAGTATTTATATATATATATATATTTATGTGTAACTATTTATTTTACTCTTTTTAAATGCGTTTAATATAAATATTTATATTTTTAAATATTACCAAAAAAAAAAAAAAAAAAAAAAAAAAAAAAAAAAAAAAATTTAATATATATATTTGTAAATGTGGAGATTAAATATTTGGATTATATATTTGTAATATTAAATGTTTTCATTTTATAATGGGTAGAAACTCTGCATATATAATATATATATATATATATTTATAAATGTTGACGCAATATTTGTTTTTATTTTTTCATTATATAATTATATTAATTTTAAAAGATATCATCATTTTAATGTCACAGAGAATTATTATTTTTTTATTTTTATATAATTTAATTTAATTTTTGTTTTTCATTTTTTTGGTTATAAAAAATATATTATATTTATTATATGCTATTTATATGTGTTAGTATTACAATATACCTTTTATAACTTTCCTTTTGTTGAGAAGAGAATAAATGAAAAAAGGGAAAACATAACAAATTGTTTATTATTAATATAATATTATAATATATTAATATTTCTAGTTTAACCCTCAACATATATATATATATATATATATATATATATATATATATATTATATATATGTATTAATATGTGATATATAAATACTTATATTTAAATATAAACTCTTAACATATTTTTTTATCGTCCATTATAATTAATGGTCTCCATAAATTAATATCACAAAAAAATAAAGCAAAAAAAAAAATAAAAAAAATAAAAAAAAAACATTTCATTATATATATATATATATATATGATATATTTAAATTATTTTTAAATATGAAATATTAATTATACATGGTCCCCAATTTGAAGCATCACTTATTCGTCAACACATAGCATTAACAACAATAAAAAGTATAAATATATAAATATATATATATATATTATATACATAACAAATTTGTTTTATATTTGTTGGTGTGTGTATATGGAGAAGTCTTTTATTTTATCGCTTGAAGAATACAAGAATCATTTCAAAATAACTTTAATTGAAAAAAAAAAAGTGGAATTTATAATATCACAATTCTCTATAAATAAATAAATACATGCATATAATAAAGAATTTATTGTTGGTTTATTTTAACACATCATAAATATATTACCAATCTTTTTTTTTTTCTTTTTTTTTTTTTTTTCTAGGCTAAACATATTCATTGTTACATGTTTTTATTATTAATTCTTAATAGACATAATATTCTTTTAAAATTGAAACTCCATAAAATTTTTTTTTTTTTTTCTCCAAGTATATAATGTCCTTTTTTATTAATATAAAATTTACGGGTACTATTTATTAGTATATACATATATATATATATTTTTATATTTATTTATTAAACCTTCTCTTCATTATTTTTATTATAAAAAATAATCATTCATTTTATTATATTAATATATGTTTAAAAATGAGCTGAAACAAAATATAATATATATTATAAACATGAAAAAATGAAAAGATATTTATATGTGATAATTTTTTATTGTCCTTTTATTTTTAAATGTACAAATATTATCTCCTCATAATAATATATATATATATATATATATATATATATATATATTATTTATTTATATATATTTTTTTTTTCTAAAATGAAGGTATAGAAGAATATAATAAAAATTTAAATATATGTATTAAATAAATTTTAAAATATAATATATCATTTAATTTTAATCTTATTCTTAATTTTAATTTTTTTTTTTTAATATATATATATTTATATATATATATGTTTTTTTTTTCAATTAATATTTAAATATATATTTTTTTTGTTTATCAATTTTTCTCCTTTTTTTTTTTTTTTTATATAACAGAAAATATATATAGATGAAAAAAAAAAGAAAAAAAAAAAAATAATAATTTTTATGTTTAGCAAAATAAAAGAAAACAAATATATTAGAAAAAAAAAAAAAGAAAAAAAAAAAAAAAGAACGGTGTTTATAAAAATTCGTTCGTAGCCTTTTTCTTCATTCAGTAAAAAATTCTTAACATGTGTACAAGTTTTTAATATAAGGCTCTATACTTCCTTTTTTTTTTTCTTTTATTTCTTTTTTTAGTTTTCTTATTTTTTATACATGATTTTTTTTTTTTTTTTTTTTTTTTTTTTTTTCTAATATATTTGTTTTCTTTTATTTTGCTAAACATAAAAATTATTATTTTTTTTTTTTTCAACCTTTAATATTTATATTTATAAATGTGATAGAAAAATTGTTCAATTTTAAAAGGTTAAAATTAAAAAAAAAAAAAGAAAGGCCATAGACATTTTTAATACTTTTTTTTTTTTTTTAGAATATAATATAAATGATTTAATAAATAATTAAAACATGTGTGACTGAAAAAAAAAAAAATATATTATCATAATAAAAATGTTATGTTAAAATAGTAATTTGTAGAAAAAAAATATATATATATAAACATATATCTATATAATATATATATATATACATAAATATATATATTTTTTTTTTTTGGATATGCATATGTGTACGTTATTTCCTTTTCTCTTTTAAAAAAAAAAAAAAAAAAAAGAGAGAAAGATAGAAATAAAAAATTAAAACAATATACATTTTAAACTGCTAAATTGGATTAAATTTAGTCTAGTAAAATATTGAAGGTACTTTTTTATTTTATTTAGAAAGATGTAAAGAAATATATTGTTATATCCCTAAATTATAAATATAAAAAAATGTGTGTAATATATATGTATATATATATATATATACATGTGTGAATATAAATAATGAAGTATAATTAGGAAATAAAATATAACATTCACACTACATATATATATATATATATATATATATTTATATATATATTTATATATATATGTGTATATTCTTTTTTTTTTTTTCTTGTGCATTTTCCTTTTTTCATTCAGAATGGTACTTGAATTAGTTGTCAATTTAGAAAATCACAAGAGGAGGATCTGGAGCATATGTTGGAGCCCCGATGGGAATTATTTAGCTTCTGTAGGTGCTGATAAATATATTATGATATGGGTAAAAAAAAATAATGAAAAGATAAGAAAAACCAATAACAGTAATAAGATAATGAAAAAAGCTTTAAACATATTCGGTGAAAAAACACAAATTAAAAGTAATATAGAATTCGATATTTATGATATTATAGAAACACATCATGAAAAATCTTTAAGACACATTGAATTTTCTAAAGATGGAAGTTTTTTTGTTGTTGCTTCATTTGATTCCAAGTGTTCAATATATAAAAAAAATAATAATGACAAATGGGTTTATTATAAAATGTTAGAAGGTCATGAAAAAGAAGTTAAATGTGCCGCGATTCACCCTTCAAACAAATATATCGTAACATGTGGAAGAGATAAAAGTATATGGGTTCACGCAAAAGGTGACTATGGAAAAACAGATATGAAGAGTATGAACCATACAAATGATATGAATGATGATAGTGTTAAAAATGATGATAGTGTTAAAAATGATGATAGTGTTAAAAATGATGATAGTATTAAAAATGATGATAGTATTAAAAATGATGATAGTATTAAAAATGATGATAGTGTTAAAAATGATGATAGTATTAAAAATGATGATAGTATTAAAAATGATCATAATATTAAAAATGATCATAATATTAAAAATGACGATAATGTTAAAAATGATAATAATGTTAAAAATGATAATAATGATAAAAATAACACAAGTGATTATATTCTTCAAGATGATCAACCTTTATCAAATCATGACAAAAACAATAATCTACAACATAGTAATAATCTAGATTTCCACTTTGATGCTTATCTTACAGCACACACAGAAGACATAAAATTTGTCTCCTGGTGTCCTCTAAGTGAAAATACATTTATATCTTTATCTTATGATAATTCTTTAAAATTATGGGCCAAAATAATGAATGAGTGGATTTGTATACAAACATTAAACGAGCACACTTCAGTAGTATGGTGTGTGACATTCAATTTTGACGGATCTCAATTTGCTACTTGCTCAGATGATAAAACCATTAGGATATGGAAAAGTGATAAAAAGTTAAGCTATAATTTACATAAGTATCCTTTTCTTTATGAAAAAACGATAAAGGATGTTAAAGACACATATAGTAAGGAGACAAGCAAAAATATGGATGAAGAAAAGGTTAGTGGTAATAACACCACATATGAAAATAAAAATGTAGTACAAAATGATGATACATTAAACAACAACAGCAATAATAATAATAATAATAATATTAATAGTATCAATAATAATAACAACCAAATTGTGGATGGTCTTCATCAGAGTAAAGCATGTGAAGGCAAAGAACTACCAGAACGAACGAATCAAATGACAGAGGTAAAATCAAGAAGTAAAGAAAATATAAACAATACAGATATAAATAAAAGTAATAGTCAAGAGGTTGTAAAATCTAAAGTAAAGAGTGAAAATAAAATATTTAAAAAAACAACCAACTTTTTTAGTAAATTGAAAGAAATTAAAAGTAAGAAAGAAAACGAACAAAAAAATATTTTATCAAATATTACAATAGTAAATTATTCAGAACAAAAAGATGATTTAGGTACATTATCGAAAGTATATATTCAACATAATTTTGTCCCCTTATATTTTAATAATGGACTTTTTAAATATGTATATAATTTCTCACAAGTAGAAGATCAAACAAATATCATTAATGATTTGAAGAAAAAAGATCAACAAAATAAAGGAAATAATATAAAAGATCATCTTACTAAAAATTTAGACAATGATATAATAAATAATGTGCAAACTGATCAAATACATAATAATCATCTTATAGATAAAAATAGTAACCATACTAATATAGAAATTGAAAATAAACAAAAAAGAGAATATGTTGAAGAATTCCAACAAACATCTTTTCATATTTCAGAAGATACTAATTCAACAATTAAAGAAAATATACTTAAAAAAAATCAAAATATAAATGATACAAATTTTGATGATTGGAGAATAAGCAATATAATACAAGGATATCATAAAAGAAGTGTTAGTTATATTGACTGGAATGCATATGAAGACTTAATAGCAGCTTCATCATTTGATAATTCATTAAAAATATTCAAAAAAAGAAATGATGAATGGGAACTTATATCAAACGTAGATAATGCACATATGAGTGATGTTAACTGTGTTGTATGGTGCCCTCAAAAATATCAAGATTACTTTTTACTAGCCACAGCTGGGGACGACTGTGTCATAAATATATGGAAATACACAAAGGGGTGATTAAGAAAAGTAAAAATATGCAAACATATAAATAAATAGAATATACACATATATATATATATATATATATATATATATTTATTTATTTATTTATTTATTTATATATTTGTGGATATTCCCACCTGATATATATTTTTATATTACCATTCTGTCATACTATTCATTTTATATTTAATTTGTGTGTGTATCTTATATATTCACATGAGAAACATTTATTTCTTTAAATATTATATTTATAATATAAATAATTATACATATATATATATATATATATATATATATATATAATATATTTCGTTTTTATTTTTCTTTTCCCTCTTTTAAAATTATAACATTAATATCAATATGAAAAAAAAAAATTATGTTTTATTTTTTTTCATACTTTTTTCTTGTTAGTTTTTGTGCCTCTAATTAACATGATCATAAACATTTAATATATTAAAAAAAATTTATAAAAGGTATATCTTATTGTTATAATTTTATATATATATATATATATATATATATATATGTAAATGTAAACATATAGTTTAGTTAATATTTCTTTTAATTTATCATAATTTTTCTATCTCATTTAAAAAAAATATATATATATTAAGATTTATACAAAAAAAAAGGACGTACAAAAATTTTCATATATATATACACAAACATGCATATAATAAATAAATAAATATATATATATATATATATATATATATTATATTGTACAACGAATTAGAAATAAGACAATATAACAATCAACAGAAATATTATTTAATAAAAAATGAAATAAAATTAAATTAATATCTACATATATATATATATAATATATATATATATATACATATATACTTTTCAACATATATAAAATTTAATGTTATTTTCTGTTGCGCTGTCTTCATAATATATAATATATATATATAATTTTTTTTTTTTTTTTCTTTTTTTTCCTTTTTTTTTTTTTTAAACAATGATCAAACGAATAATATATAACAGTGTAAATGTAATATTTACACATTTATAGATGAAAATGAGAAAAACTAAATAAAAATAAAAAATAAAAAATTATTCATATAATCCACATGTACATATATATATATATATATATATATATATATATTTATTTATTTATTTATATTTATATGGATTAATTTAATGTATGAAAGAAATAGTACACACATAAACATTTGTAAAAAAACAAAATAAAACAAATAACATATAAAATTTTTTTTTTATGATGGATACAAAAGTAGACCAAACATGTAAGTAAATGAGATATATAAGTAATAAAAGATACATATATAATATACATATTATATTGTTTTAATATATTTATATTATATTATGTTATTTTATTTTATTTTATTTTTTTTTTTTTTTTGTAACATAGTTCAACCCAAGTTTTATGTGGACAAAAAACTATCAAAATCTTTTGATAAAAAATTGGATGAAGAAATTATTAATTATCCCTTTAAGAAAGAAAGTTTTTTGAAATCCGAAAAATTTTCTTTTGAACATACAAAAGATTCTTTATGGAAATGTATAAAAGATAAAGCTAAAAAGAAATCAGACATGGAATATTTCAATTGTGTTAATAATCTATGCTGTAAATTTATATGTACTATTAGAAAATATATTAAATATTTTTTATATTTAAAAGATAGTTCCTATGAAATATATAACATTAACCTATACAACAATAATAATATGAATACCACAAATAATAAGAATATTACAAGTAATATAAATACTACAAATAATATAAATACTACAAATAATATAAATACTACAAATAATATAAATACTACAAATAATATAAATACCACAAATAATATAAATAACAGTTTTAGCAATGATTACATTAATTACAACCATAACCATTTAAGTAACTTAAGTTCTTCAAAACATAATAATTATAATGTAAATAATATAGACGAGAAAAATATAAAGAATGATTATACTTATCATAATATATATGAACAAATATTCTTTAAATATGATGCATCCTTTTATGAATATCTTATGTTTATATTGATGAAAAAAATTATACATTACAAAAATTTTATTTTTAATAAAAAAAAGAAAATAAATAATTCTTATAATAATAATGATATAAAAAATATAGATGGATTTTTAATTTTTCAAAATTTAAATTTTGAAGAAATCTTTTTAAATACATTTTATTCATCATTTCCTTTTAAAATATTTTTACATAGTCTATATATGATTTTTATTTGTTCTATATATTTTGTTGTTTTATATTTTATGCTTTTAAAAAAAATATATACACATCCATTTGTCTTTCATTTAAGTATATTAAAATTTTTGTTCGACCTTATTTTTTTCTTATCATTTATATTATATCCTCTATTTTTACGTTTAAAAAGAATTGATAAAATAATATATTCTTCATATATATCATCCTATATTTTTGTGTGTATTACTTTTTTATATAGTTTTATAATATTTAAATATTCATCCTATTCTGTCAAAATGAATAATAATACTTATCAAAATAATTTTGTTTTTCAAAATATGTTATTTCTCTTAATTAATATTATATATATATGCATATTTTGTTTTTTAAAAAATTATATGATTCTTTATAGTTTCCTATATAATTGTAGATTTTCAATTTTTTGTATTTTATTTATTTTTCTATATTATTATATATTTTTTAGTTTAGATTTTTATAGAGTTGTACATTTACCATTTGATAATTTCTTGTTTCCCTTTCTTTGTTTTTTATTTTTTTCATTTCTTTTTATTTTTAAGATTATCATGTCTTTATATTATGAATATGTATATGAAAAAAAATATAGAATACTATATATCAGAAAAAATAATCTCCTAGAAAAAACCATAACCAAAAGGAAAAATACAAACATTAAGAATGTTTATTTTACTAAATATTTTTCGATAGATAATACTATACCTACATCACCCATAGAAGATATATTAAATAATTTCAAACATATATTAGAAACTATTAATGTGATTGAAGAAAATCCAAACCACAATCTAATAACAAATATAATGAAAATCAAAGAAAAAATTAAAAATTGTGATAATATATTAAGGACTAAAAATATTAATCAAGTACAAATAGGAAAATATAGAAAATTTGAAAAAGTATATAATATATGGTGTTTAGACAAAATGTATCTAAATTACCCATTAAATCAAGAAGAATCTAAATCATTTTTATCAAATAGTCTTAACAGAATATCTTTTAATTCTTTTTCTAATATGCATTCTTTATTATCATCTAAGTTTCAAGAACATTATAATGATATATATGACTGGAATGGTAATATTGAAAAAATATATAAAGCAAATACTTTTATATCTATAGGTTATAAATTATTATATCCTCTAGGTGTATTAGAAGCTAATTTTGATAAGGACAAATTGAAAAAGTTTCTTTTCAAAATATGTTCTCTTTATAATGAGGTTCCTTATCACACTAGTCTCCATGCAGCACAGGTATATAAAAAATAATATATATATTGGCGTAAATACATAGAATTTATGTTTATACATGTAAGTAGACAAAATAAATAAATATATAAATTAATATATATATATATATATATATATGTGTGGATGTATATACCTTTTTAGGTAGCTCATTTTAGCAAGAGCATGCTTTTCATGCTAGATATGAACCACAAAATATCAGCTATTGACGAATTTTGCTTACATATATCTTCGCTATGCCATGATACAGGACATCCTGGACTCAATAATTATTTCCTTATCAATTCAGAAAATAACTTAGCACTAACATATAATGATAATAGTGTTTTAGAAAATTATCATTGTTCGTTACTCTTTAAAACTCTGAAAAATCCCAAATATAACATCTTTGAACATTATCCATATCATATTTTTATTTCATGCAAAAAAAATATCATCAGAGCTATTTTGTCAACTGATATGAAAAACCATTTTGAATATATTTCTGACTTTAGAACTTCAAAAGAATTTATAGATTATGATAATTTATCAAATGATCAAATATGGCAAATATTCTGTCTTATTTTAAAGGCATCAGATATTGGACACTCAACACTTGAATGGAATAAACATCTTGAATGGACACTCAAAATTAATGAAGAATTTTATTTACAAGGCTTACTAGAAAAATCGTTAAATATACAAAATAGTTTTTTATGTGATATTAATACTATGAATAAATTAGCTTTCTCACAAATTGATTTTTTAAAACATTTATGTATTCCTTTATTCAATGAATTAAATTATATATGTAAAAATAATGACGTATATACTCATTGTATACAACCAATTGAAAATAATATAGAACGTTGGGAAAACCATAAAAATGATAATCAAAATTTAGGTTTGCACGAAAAGTATAAGGAGGAAAACTTGCTAAGCAAACTTGAGTTCATCAAATTTGAATAAAAATAAACAAAGAGAAAAATATATTTGATGATTGTATATATATATATATATATATATATATATATATATATGTGTGTGTTCTTTTTATATATTATGTTTTTTATATGAACATATCAATATAAATATATATATATTTCATTACATGTTATATTTTTTTGTGAACAAGCTATATTTGTTTTATACATATATATTATATTTCACTGCTAATCTTTTATTTTTTTATTATTTTAAAGTACTGTTAAGTAATTGCCTATTTGATGAAAACAAATAAAATCATTATTTTACTCAATTTTTTTTTTTTTTTTTTACAGAAATGTGTTCATTTATTATGTTCCTATACATAAATAAAATGACAATATATATATATATATATATATATATATATATATATATTTATTTATTTATATTTATAAACAACACTTTAAGCCCTCCTATATTACTGCATAAAGCATGTAACACTTATAACAAATATGTGTTCATTTTATTGAAAAACAAAAAAATAAGTAAATTTTAATTTTTATTTGTAAGTAAATTATGTATTCTATAAAATATTATATATATATATATATATATATATATATATTGATACTTTTCATATTATATATTATTCCTACAATTTATATTTTTCATTTATTTTATATTTCTTTTTATATAAAAATAAAACAAGTGGACAAATAATATATAAGTATATAATATATATATATATATATATATATAACTTGTTTTATATAAAAAGAACAACAAATAAGTATATAAATACATACAAATATAAATATAAATAGATATATATATATATATATATATGTGTTTTTCTTATTTTATATATCACGTATAATTTTTTAATATGATATAAAGTATGTATTTACTATCTTTCCTTTCATTTATTATATTTTTTATATACTGTAAAGCCAAAAGACATGAATATTCAATAAAAAAATATTTTCTGAACAGTCATAATTTTTCTAAAATAAAACCTGACCCGTTCAGGAAAAACATTTTAAACAAAAAACTATATTCTTCTGATGAAATTAAAGACGAAATAATTATCGGAACTCGTGATTCTCCGTTAGCCTTAAAACAAAGTGAAATAGTGCAAAAAAAGCTAATGTCACATTTTAAAAAAATGAACAAAAATATTAAGATAACATTTAAATATATAAAAACAACAGGTGATAATATATTAGATAATAAGAGTGTTGGATTTTATGGCGGGAAAGGAATATTTACAAAAGAACTGGATGAACAATTAATAAATGGAAATGTAGATTTGTGTGTGCATTCTTTGAAAGATGTTCCCATGTTATTACCTAATAATATTGAATTATCATGTTTTTTAAAAAGAGATACAATGAATGATGCCTTTTTATCTATAAAATATAAAAGCATAAATGATTTGAATACGGTGAAAAGTGTATCAAAAATAGGAGACATCAATATCAACAAAAAAGAAAATGATTATAATAATGATACCTTATGTACTATTGGGACATCGTCCTTAAGAAGAAGAAGTCAAATTAAAAACAGATATAAAAATATTTATGTAAACAATATAAGAGGAAATATAAATACAAGAATTGAGAAATTATATAATGGAGAAGTCGACGCATTAATAATAGCTATGTGTGGTATGGAAAGATTAATAAAAAAAACAAATCTTAAAAATCTTCTAAAAAATAAAGAACAGAAAAATATGTGCCAACCATTTCTTCTCAAATGTAATAATAAAAAGTATATTAACTTGTGCCATGTTAATATACAAAAGTTGAATAAAAACCTGATTTATCCTGCCTTATGTCAAGGTATTATAGCAGTTACGTCACACAAAAAAAATTATTTCATTTCCAATCTCCTAAAAAATATAAACAACAAAAAATCAGAAATGATGGCAGAAATTGAAAGATCCTTTTTATATCATATCGATGGGAATTGTATGATGCCTATAGGAGGCTATACAAAAATAAGAAATGAAGATATATATTTAAATGTAATTATTAATGATATACATGGATATAAAAAATACCAAATAAAGATAAAAGATACGATATATAATTATAAAGAAATTGGCCTTAATACTGCTATTAAAATAAAGGAAATTATAGGCAATGAACAGTTTAAGAAAATAAAAGCAGAGGCTGAATGGCACCTTTTAAATAATAAATGATATAATAATATTTAAATGTATATATTAAAAATAAAAAAAGAAAACAAAACTAAAGAAAAAGGAAAAATATCAAATTTTATATGCATTAAAAGGAAATATATACATATATATATATATGTATATATATAATATTTTTGTTTCTTTGTTTATTATTTATTATTTATTTTTTTTAAGATATTACTGGTAATATTCTTTATAAATGTGTATGTATATATAATTTTTTGCATTATAAATTAAGAGTATTTCAAAATATATAATAACATTTTAATATTTGTCCCACCGAGAAAAAGATATATATATATATATATATATATATATAAATTTATATTTACAAAAAAATTATATTTTAATAATTCTTAGCATATAATGTTTAGTTTATAGTTTGTTCTTATTTTATTTTTTTATTTATTTTATTTTTTAATACTTTTTGTTTTTAAATTAAGATAAAATTATTTAATATGTTTATTGCTTAATATAATAACATATATTATGTTTTTTCTGTTTGAGTATTCATTTTTAAATGAGTTTATTTGTTCATTGAAAATTAATATATACATATATTGTATAATATATATTACGTTATTTTTTTTTTTTTTTTTTTTGTCTACCTAAAACATATAAAAATGGAAGAAAACAAAAAGGTAATAAAATATAAAAAAGTGGAAAAATAATATATATATTATATATATTTAAATTGTTTTTTTTCTTCCTTCATATATATATATATATAGATAATGAATATGAAAGAACATCAGTGGAGGATGTTTGAATATAATATGAGTAAATGGATGATAGAAAATAAATATATATTAGATCAAGAAGAAAAGAAGAAATTTTATAAGTGTGCTAATTATAGTATTGGTAGTGGAGTCCTTAATGCATCCTTAATATATTTCTTATGTAAAAAATACAAGAATTATATAACACCCGTATCAAGATTTTTTTTAACATTTTCTCTGGGTGTTTATACATCTATGGTTATAAATAAAATATATAGGAGAAAGGCCTATATAGAGGTAATGCATAAGTTGAAACAAAAATATGTGTGAAAGTATATACTTTTTATTATCTTATGTGTATATATACAACAGAGAAATAAAAAAAAAAAAAAAAAAAAAAAAAAAAAAAATGTTAATAAATAAAATACATATATATATATATATATATATATATATATATATATATATTCTTTTTATTTTAGATATTAAGTTCTAAGACTACTATGTCTGATAAAGCAAAAGAAGTTTTAAACGACATATTAAATATTAATGAGGATAAGATTAAAGTATCACCCCAAGAAATAAAAAAAAATGAAGATAAAGATAATATAAATTCGGATAATTATATGAATGATCATAATATTCCTCTGAATATCCATACTCAGGAAAAAGAGAATGTAATATAAATGTGTAAATATATATATATATATATAATTATTTATTTATTTCTTATAATTTTTTTTTTTTTTTTTTAGAATAATTTGGACTTTATTCCTGATTTGTAAGTTAGAAATAGTATATATATATATATATATATATTGTAAGGCACATATTATAAATATATATTATTTATTAATTCCTCATATTTTTTTAGAAATAACACCATTATGAAAGAACAATTTGATGAGTTAGAAAAGTATGTATAATTATATATACCTAATTTAAAAATATTTATATATTTATTAAATATTATATACATACATACATAAATATAAATATAAATAAATGTATATATATATATATATATTTCATGGTTCATTTTTAGATGCAAAGATATATCAATTTGCACAGATGAAAATTTAAAAAATATGATAAAAACCTTAGAAAAACACACTTAAAAAAATAAATAAATATATATATACATATATATATATATATATATATATATATAACAAATTATAATACTTTTTTAAAATAAATAAATATGTGCAGTATACAAATATGGCTTGTATTAATTAAATTATAAACTTACAAAAAAAAGAAAATATACATGCATATATATATATATATGTAATGTCTGTTCATTCTTCATAGGCAATATTATTACTTTTTAAAGGATCCTAACGAAAGTAAAAAATGGAAACTTATTTAAAATATTACATATTGTATATATTATTACATATTATATGTATCAATACTATACACATATATATATATATATATATATATATATATATATATTTATTTATATTTATATTTTGCATATTTTTTTTTTTTTTTTAAGGTAACTCGGTTAGCTGGGATGAAATACGTAAACGAAATGAATAAAAAAAAAAAAAAAAAACTTACGATTTTAAAATAAGGGACATAATATTTTATCATATAATATCATTTAAAATACACAGAATTCTCTCCATATATATATATTTTTCATATTTTTTAATTTAAAAAATTTCTTTAAATTTTCCTAAAAATTTATCATAATTAAAATTTCTACTGTCATTATTAAATTTTTTTACATACTGGAAATAATTTGTGTCATAATAAAAAGAAAGAACATTATTATAAATTTTAATAGCTTGATATTTAGATATGGCTGGATTAATTATATGTATTTTCGATAGAATGATTTCTTTATTTTTAAATTCATCAAAAAAATGTAATGTAATAAATGGAGTTGAATTACTTTTATGTTTATTATAATAATCTAATGATGTAACAAAAATTAATTTAGAATCAATAAATTGTGTGTAATAAGTTATATATCCATTATTATTTTTAAAGGGGATAATAAAATGAGAATTATTTTTACAATTATTTTTTATTACTTCATATTTATTTATATCCATATAATCTGATATAACATATTTATTATCTTTATATTTTTCTTTCCATATATTTATTATCTTATATTTATCTTCTCTTTCTAATAAGGGCAACTTCACAATATTTTTTAAATCACGAGAACAAGGCAGGGAGAAATAAAATCTTTTTTTATTCAAGTTGGTTAACATTATCCATATTTTATAAATTCATAAAAGAAAAGAAAAAAAAAAAAAAAATATACATATATATATATATATATATATATATATATTTATTTATTTATTTATTTATTTATATATATAATTTTTATTATATGATCATTTTATCATTTATCTTTTATCATTTCTCTTTTTTTTTTTTTTTTTTTTTTTATGATTATAATTTATAAACATACTATTTTTTTTATAAAACTAACAGAATTTAATTTATAATAAAAATTAACATATATATATATATATATATATATATATTAGATTATACATATATTATATGATTTATGTACACATTAATTTATTATAATTAATGGAGTATGTATCATTCAATCGTAATACCTACATATTACAAAAGAAATAAATATAAAGAAACGAAGTTATGTATATTATAATATATATATATATATATATATTTATCTTAATGTATTAAAAATAATTTTCATTTTAAAGTTTATATTTTATAAGTAGAAAAAAAAAAAAAAATTAAATTTTAAATGAGCATTATTAAAAATATTAACCAAAAAAACAATAAAATAAAATAAATAAATAAATCTATATATATATATATATATATATATATAGGTTAATTTTTGAAAGGGTGAAAAATGTTTAATTAGTATAGAATGTATATAAAGATATATATTTAAAAAAAAATTATTACACAATTAATATAAGAAAAATTATAAGTATAATATATATATATATATATATATATATATATAATCGCAATATATAGAATAAATGAATACAATCCTTTTATTTTATTTTTTTTTTTTTGAATTAAAGATTAAATGGTATGTCCCCATACAAAAAATAGAACATTAATATAATATATATATATATATATTTTTTTTTTTTTTTTTTTTTTTTTTTTTTTTTTGATATAATAACGTATTTATTCAGTCACACCTTGTGTAAGTATTTTCTTTAATATTGGACACGGTTTCTGCATTACACTTTTCCTTTTATCGAATTGTATTATTTGCCCGTCTTCTATTACACCTATATAATCAACATAATTCAATAAGTCTAACCTATGTGTAAATATAATAGTTGTTTTATCCTTCATATATTTAATTAATGCTTGGTTAATAATATTTTCTGATAGTTTATCTAGAGAAGATGTAGGTTCATCTAATATTAATATTTTATTATTTTTAATTAAATTTTGTGCTAAATATATTCTTTGTTTTTGTCCACCTGATAAGGATGTACCATTAATACCAACATTCAGGTTGTCATAATTAAAATGATTTTTTAAAAATTCATCAATATGTAAATCATTATAAATATTTTTCATTCTATCAGAGGATAAATTATTCTTTATTTCTTCTTGTACCTTTTGTAATTCTTTTAATAAAAAAGTATATATTTCATATGTATTCTTAGTATCATTTTTATTAATATATGGTTCATTGTCATGCGTATCAATTCTATGATCACCATCTTTTTTTTCTTTTTTTGTATTTTCATTATTCATCATATTTATAAGTCCTCCTTGATTTTCTTCTATCAATCTTATCTGCTCTTTTAACATCTGCTCATATGCCTTATAAGGATACATCAAATTCTCACGCACAGTCAAGTTAAACAAAAATGGGTCCTGAGTTATAACACCCACAATAGATCGTAACACCGAAGAATTAATTTTATTTATTGGAACGTTTCCCACACAAATTTTGCCTGACGCGTTCAGGTCATTTTTTTTGGTGAGTAAATTCAAAATGGTTGTTTTTCCACTACCACTTTTTCCAACAATAGCAACAGATTTGTTATGTGGTAAAAAGAATGATACATTTTTCAAAGCAAATTTTTTATTACGATCATTATTTATATGTACATTTGTATTTTCATTCATATTATCTTTTGTATTGTCGTATGAAAAAGAAACATTATCAAATGTGATTGAGAAGTTATTACTTTTTAAAAAATCAATCGATGTTTTATTCCAATAATTATGAAAATTATTATCAGGCAATTTTATAATTTGTAAGACTTTTGAACAGGAACCTAAACATTTTTGTATATCTCCAATGGCATGCATCATTCCTTGGATACCACTACCACAAAACAAGGAATACATTATGAGTGAAAATAAATCTCCTGTATTTATAAATTTATGTGCTATTAAATAATTACCATAATATATTAAATGTAATAAGAATAAAGAGATGATACTAAAAAATAAAAAATGATTCCCAGATTTTACTAATGAATGTTTTTTTCCTATTTTATATACGTCTTCTAAATAATTTATAAATTCTTTTTTTTCATATGATTCACCATTTAATAAACGTACGTTACTAATATTATGAATTTTTTCTGAAGCAAAATCAATACATGAACTAAGTTTTTCTTGCTTTAAAACACTTATCTTTTTTACAAATTTAGCATATGTTGTACCTATTAATAAACAACCAGAAACAGGTAATAAAAAAGATTGAAATAAATTCCTTGGAGATATATGTAAGGCACATATACCACCTATTAAAGCTGATATAAAATTCCTTATACCAAATGATAAATGTATTAAAAATTTAGATGATATTTCTATATCATTAGATAATCTATTTATTAATTCTCCTGTTTTTTGTTTATTAAAAAAATGTACATCTTGATTTAATACTTTTTCAAAAAAATGTGTTCTTAATCTTCTTGTTATTTTTTCAATAGATGTTTCTATAAAATATATTCTAAAGAAACTGAATGTAGATATACCTATAATTAATAAGACAGTTTTATAAATTTCATTTGTTAAATATTTTAAAGATTCTTCTTTTCCACCATACATATTAATGATTTTACTTATACACATTGGAAATATCATTTGTCCTAAGGAAGATATAATAAGGCAAAACATAGCAAACCCTAAATATTTCCTCTCTTTTTTTAAAATATTAAATAAATCTTTTAACGACGATACATTGTTACTCTTATGATTATTATGATTATTATGATTATTATGATTATTATGATTATTATGATTATGATTATTATTATTATTATTATTACTATTACTTTTATTATTATTATCATTATTATTATTTCCACCTATCCTTTTCATAAACAATTCATTGAATTTATCTTTTATATTATCAACGATCGAGCTTTTATTTGTATCAAATAAATGGGAACTAAAACATTTTTTATGTGTATAATTATTCATCATATTATTAAATATATTTTTTCCTTTCTTTCTAATAATACCATATTTTATATTACTATTATTATTAAGATCCTTATTATTAGTATTTTTATATATACCCATACTTTTATAATAACATGTCATTCCTCCACTTTTATTGTTTAAAAAAAAAAAACCTCTTCCTCCTGAAGGAGAATATTTCTTATAAGTGTGTATATTATTTATTCCCACATTATTATAATATAATGCGTTCCCATAATTTTTACCTTTCCTTACAGTTCTTATATTCTTCCCTAACAAAAAATAACCATTATTATTATTAATTAGATAAAAGTAGTTTATCAGATGCCCTTTTATTATCATTACGTATGTATTATGTTGTATATTAAATTAAAAAAAAAAAAAATTTATATATCTGCCATGGTAAATATATATGTATATATATATATATATATATTTATTTATTTTTATTTATTTATTCATACATACCTCTTTTTATGCATATTAATTTTTTATTCTGGGAGAAAAAATTTAATTATTTCTATTTATTAATTTTACCCCCCAAAAGAAAAATATATATACATATATAAATTATAATAAATATTATACAATATAAACTAAGGGCGAAATATATATATCACATTATATAATTTATTTTATCGGATGGCAGAAAAACAGTTTTTTCCTATAATTAAAATTTTCATGAACAATAATATAATTATACCAAAAAAAAGAAAAAAAAAAAAAATTAAGCACATATATATGGTAAATATATATATATATATATATATATATATATATATATAATATATGTGTATATTTTTCATTTACATATATTATTTATATTTGGGAATTAAAAAAAAAAAAAAAACACAATTTAGAAGACAATCCATAAGGTTATTTTTTTTAATTTTTTTTTTTATCTTTTTAATTGATGAACTAATATTGTAATAAATTATTATTGTATGGATATATATTATATATTACAAAAAATATATTAATATATATGTAGTACAATTTTTTTTTTTTTTTTTTTTTTTTTTGAAACTATAACATAATTGATAATATAAAATAATATGAGAATAAATGATTTTCCTAATTTTGTTATGATAAACTTGGGTGAGCATATAAATTATACATTTATAAAAGTAATAAGATTTACAAATACATGAATTTGTTTTTATGTAAAAATTTTTTTCTCATGTTCTCATAAAAACAATATATATATATTTTATTTTGCTTTCTTTTTCTTTTTTTTTTGTTTGTGTGACTTATCTGATATTTTTAAGAGAAAAAAAGAAAATAAAAGGGAATAGCCACTCTTATGAATCACATAAATATTTTTTACATAAAATAAAAAATATTTAAAAAATGTTTGAATAAAGTTGATTTAATTGGATTGATGGGGAATAAAACATGTGATAACGATTAGTACATAAACAAAAATATATTATATATATATATATATATATGTTTATATATTTATATTAAGGCGGCAAAAATAAAAACATATATATATATATATATATATTTTCCCTTTTGAGGAAAGAACCTTGATTACAAAAAAAAAAAAAAAAAAAAATATATAGATATATATATATATATATAATAAAAGAATGACTTTAAAAAATGGATACAAAAAAATTATAAAAATTCTTTTTATATACATACACATTTTTCATATTACTATTGAATCTTTTGTAACTAATTACTTATGTACCATAAATGAAGCTACGCATTATAATAATGTATTTTATAAAAACAAGAATAGGACAATTTTAAAAGATAAAAAGTACCTTTTGGAAAAAAAGAAAAAAAATCTTCTTAACGTCCAGCCATCTACTGTTATCACGCCTGATAACGAAACAAGCAATGAGATAATCAAAAAAGTAAAATTAAAAAAAAAGGATAAGAAAATATTTAAAAAATATAAAGATTTCCTTGACATATTACCAAAAAAAACTAATGAGTATACCTTAATGGAAGCAATAGAAAGAATTAAAACCTTAGCCATACATAAATTTGTTGAAAGCATAGATATTTATTTATCCTTTAATCCGAGAAAATCCAAAATGACTAAAAATGATAATATAAAAACGTTTATTACTTTTCCTCACAATTTAAAAAAAAAGAGAGAAAAAAAAGTATATGTGGTAACTAATGCGAAATTGCAAAAAATAGCTAGCCAGTCAGGTAAAAAAAAAAATATATATATATATTGTCATGTGAATGATTGTATTAAATGAATTGTGGACAATAAAGAGGAAAGAAACATTTTGATAATAATCCTTTAACCATAATATGTATTTATATACATATGTTAGTTTGTTTTTTCTCCTATATATATATATATATATATGTATTTATTTATTTATATTTATGTATATTTTTTTATATTATTTATTCAGGAGCGGATGTTGTTGGTGAAGATGATTTGATAAATAAAATAAAAGAAAAAGAAATTAGATTACAGAAAAAGAATAATAATTTTTTAATATGCACAAATGACTGTATACACAAATTGACAAGAGTAGGAAAAGAGATAGGAAGAAAAGGATTAATGCCTAATGAAAAATGTGGAACATTAGTTAGTGAATTTTTATTACCTAAACATATAAAATTATTTAAATTTGAAAATACATATATATTTAAATTAAATAAATTAAATACATTAAATATAAATATTGGAGATATTTATATGTCAAATGATGAAATAAGAGAAAATATTAACCATTTATTTGAACATTTGGAAAATCTTGAATTTTTTCATTTTAATTTTAAATACGTAAAAACTATTTATTTAAGTAGTACTATGGGTTTCCCTTTTAAAATAAAGAAAAATTCTTTATAAACAATAGAGAGGCTCTCATATTTTTTACGTGTAATATGTAGATAAGCTTAATGCCTTATTCGTTATTTTGTTAATATATATTATGTATATATTTATTTATTTATTTATATTTATTTATTTATTTTTTTTTTTGTACATTTATTATGTGATCACATAAAATATACCCCCTTTCCTTTTTTTTTTTTTTTTTTTCTAAAGAGTAAAATTATGATTATTTTGTATTTGTACACATATCATATAAAAAAAAAATAATAATTTATATTTTGTGTTTACTTTTAGAAAGTAAGAGAATGAGGAACTTGTATATTGTATTTTTACGGTATCCATCTTTCTTTCTTAATATGAAAAAATGTCTTCGTTGTTTTATGTATAATGTTACTTTTTCAAATATTTTATAAAATAAAAAGCATAAAATATAAATATAATATATATATATATATATATATACATATATATTTATTTATTTATTTATTTTCCCTGGTAATAGTTTTATAATATATATATATATATATATATATATACATGTTGCTTTGGGAATTTACGTACTCTTTTTTCATGATGACATGGTATACATATTAAAATATATGTACATGAAATATGAAAAAATATGCAAATATTATAAAGAAGTATATAACACATATACATAATATTGTTTTGTGCTTATTTTTTCCTCTTTTTTATAACAGAACTGCATAGTTCCTACAGAAAGAATAAATTAATATTCATTTGTGCGTAATTCGAGTTGTACAAAGTGTTTGTAAACATTTTTAAAAATTTAAATAAAAATCATATTTTATTATTTCATCTATTTATATATATATATATATATATATATATATATGTTAATTTATTTGATTATTTGATTATTTGATTATTTGTTTATTTGTTTATTTGTTTAATTTATTGTATTTTTTTTATTTATATTTTTTTTTTTTTTTTTTAGCTATTATTGTTACAAATAAATAAAAAAAAAAATAATAATAAAAAATATAATAAAAAAGAATAGTTTATTTGAAAATACTTTTCGTGTATCTAGATCTTCTATGTATTTATCTCAAGTAAAACCCCAACGAGTTTCCTGGTTATAATTTTGTATACATTATATATTTTTTTTTTTTTTTAAATATGGACAAACATATATACATACATATATATAGTATGTCCATAGAATTGAATGTTATAATGTCTTTAATAAATATTACAAAAAAAAAATAAAAAAAATATGGGTAATAAATCAAAATAAAATTAAAATATATACATATATATATATATATATATATTTTTTTTTTTTATGATATGCCTACACATGCCCTATTTTTAAACAATATGTAGACCCTTAATTTTTTTTTGTCTATGTGTTCCTTACAAAGAAACACATATAAACTAAAAAAAAAAATGTTAAAGATATATATGAAATTCACAAAAAAAGTAAATATACCTATGTATATGCTTATACATATTGTGCATAAATAATTAATAATATATTTAAACATAAAATATTTATATATATATATTTTTTTTTATGATGATGAAAAAAGAGAAAAGTGAAAAATTTTGAAATATAAAAAGTAAATAAATATAAGCAACGTTACAACAGCTAGAAACCATGAAAACCTTTGTTGCTTTACAT
>LT990241.1:488908-516408 GCA_900257145.2 Plasmodium billcollinsi
AATGTAGATAAAGCAATATTACCAAGATTATTTATAGCATCATTAATACAAACCATTTCCATATTTTCTACATGTTCAACTGAATTATCAAAACACCTATTAAATAAGAATTCATTATGAATATGTTTTGTTTTTTTAAATTCTGTGTCCTCTGAAACTTTTACATTATCATCTATATAATTCATCCTCTCCATATTTTCTTTTCCATTCAATATATTATTACTCTTTTCTTGATTTTCATAATAATAATTATTATGATCATAATTGTTCTCATAAATATCGTTTCCAACAATTTTCTTATTATTTATCATTTCATTGTTATATATTCTCTCATTTTTTTTAAAACATTCATCTTCATTAATTTTTTCAATCTTGTTACCAAGATCATTATTATCATCAATATTATTTTCTTCATTTACATTTTTCTTCTTTAAAACCAGCATTTCTCTACTTTTATCAAAAGAGGATACATTGGCTGTTTCTAAAGAATAATTGATTGAATAATCACATGTGTTAAATGAATAGGTGGATGCTGTGCCTTCTTGTTTTATATCAAAATTAATATCTTTACATTTGTTCTTATATGTATTAATCTTGTTACATTTAATATCATCTAACAGTTCTATGTAGTCACTAAATTTTGTGTTGTCATTAAATTTTGCGTTGTCACTAAATTTTACGTCGCCATTAAATTTTACATCGCCATTAAATTTTATATCTTCATTCATTTTTATATCTTCATTTCCGTGAGCAAATCTACATTTATTTCCATTGAAACATTTCCCTTTCCCCCAAAAACTGCATATGGTTGATTTGTAGGTAGCCAAATGAACACTAGGTTTTAACGTATCAATATCATGGGCAAACTTACAATTTATATCTCTACAAGGTATCTTTTTTTTTACATAATCACACAATTTTGTATTCCTCAAATCGGGCATTGGTTTTAATTCTTCTATACTGTGTGCATAATGACAACTTGATTCATTTAGACAATAATTTTTATTCTTCTGAAAAGGACACATTTTTGTTTTGAAAAATTGCTTTTTTATAAGAAACAACGTTTCTGATTTTCCTTGAGTGGAATTCTTATTATTTTTCTCCATCATTTGTGAAAAAAAAAAAAAAAACAAATATATATATATATATATATATATATGTTTCTATGAATTCGTGTTTTTTAAATATGGATATATGAGCAATTGTGCTACTTGAGCAAATATCTTGATATGAAGAAATTGGCTCTATGAACAGTTAAGATATATGAACAATATTGTTTATCAGATTTATATGGATATATTAATGTGTTTTTTTTTTTTTTTTAATTTATTTATTTATTTTTTTTTTTTTTATGTGTAGAGAAAATATAAATATGAAATAAATAGATATCTTTTATTAAACCAATCAAAATGTATAAACATTCACAGAATAGGGAATAATAATAATAATAATATATATATATATATATATATATATATATATATATATATATGTGTATATTTGTTTGTCTTCTTAATAAAATTTGCTAATATATATATATAAATTTGTGTTTTATTTTTATTATTTTTTTTTTTTTCATTTCGTTTCTTATAAGAACATGATAAGATGATATAAAATTCTATAATAATCAAGTATATAATATTTCAGGAAAATAATTTAACAAATATATACAAACAAAAGAAAAAAAAAGAAAAAAACAGAGAAACAAAGAGAGAGAGAACTTACAAAAACAAATTAATGAAAAAATTAAAACAAAATAATTATAAACAATATGTAATATTTAATAAAATTATTTTTTATCTATAACATAAACTTAAAATCATAAGTATTTGAAAATGGAAAGACAAAAAAAAAAAAAAAAAAAAAAAAAAAAGTAATCTTTTCATAGAACAAAAATATAAAATAATTACATGAAACAATCATATTTTTAAGTATTGTATATATGTATTATATGTGAAATATATGATTCATAAAAAAAACAAAAAACAATATATACATATATATATATATATATATATAGAGCTTACATAAATTACAACAATTAGTGAATCTTTCAAAATATAGACATACGTTGTATATTATTTATAAATTCATAAAAGACTTCATAACGATTATAAAAAAACAAAAAAAAATTCTTAAATATAATATATATATATATAATATTAAGGATGTGCGAATATTAATTAAAATGGCATATAAAATAAACTTATTTTTAATTTATTTTGTTTCTTTTTTTATTACACAAATATAAATAATAATATTATATTATGTAAAAAAATTATATGCACAATATTACTTTACATATATATTTAATGAAACATATACATATATATATATATATATATATTCATACGTATATATAAATTTTTTTTTTTTATTTACATAAAAATATACGCATATAATAATCACATATATATATATATATATATATATATATATAATTAGCAATTTAAAAAAAAAAATTCACGTGTGTGCTTATATAGAAATGATGTTGTTATATTTATACACAAAATGGATATAAAAAAAAAAAAAAAACAAATAATTAGCAGAATAAAATATAATATTATCAAGATGAATGAATAAAAAAAAACCAAGACATATATATATATATATATATATATATATATATATATATGAAAATAAAATTTTAGCAGTTATACTTATTTTATGTGAATAGATGCAAAGTTTAAGAATATATATTTTATAAATTTCTAAAAATTTACACTTAAAAAAATTGTGTAGACCATGCCAAATTAATATTTTATTGATGAAAAATCAGTAGTATTATTTTTCCTTTTTTTTTATTTTTTGGTTCATATGTTTATACATATATATTATCTTACACACTACATTATATATATATATAATATATATTTTTTTTTTTTCCCGGTTTTTGAATTTATTTTTTAGCAGTATGTATGTTCATTGTTAATTTCATATTATATATTAAAAGAAAAAATGAATGATTTATTTATTCTTTTAAAAAAAGGTATAATAATTTCTATTGGAACAATATTTGATTATAGACATATTTAAATTGTTGATAAATTTTGTATATATATATAGTACGCACACACAGTTGTAGATTAATAAAAATAAATAAATATAAAGAATATGGATGAAAAATAATATATGAATGTTCCTTATGTTATCGATTGTAATGTATGTCGTTTAGTTCCTTTCTTTTTTTTTTTATTTTTTTTGTTTTTATACTTTTATGTGTGCGTTTGTACATTTTAATAAACATATCTTTTAATAGGTTAATTCTATGATATACGGATCATCATAAGAAAGGAAGTAATAAAAGGAATAATATAAATATACAGTACAAATAAAAATAAAATAAAATAAATAAATATATATATATATATATATATAAGCCCACCTTTTATATTTTGGGAACTATAAATTATCATGCAATAAATGATTTACAAATTTTTAAAATTGGAAGGTTCCTATATAATTATGATATAATATATATATATGTTTGCAAAATTATAACATTTCATTCCATATTTACTTTCTATTTATGTATGTATGAACTGAAATAAAAAAAGGTATAAAAAAATGGAGTGTCTAACAATAGAATGCTTTTAAATTTTGTCATTATTAATTCCTTTGCTATAATTATATATTTATATATATATATATATACACCCTTCTGTTATTATTATTTTTTTTTTAATTTTGTAACTAAATATTAATTAAATTAAATCTTATCAAAATATAATATATATAATAATATATATTTTCTTTATGTACTTCCATTTTTTAATTTATGTATCTCGGCATATATATAAAAACAAATATATATTTTTTTTTATAATAAGTAAAAATAATATTAAGGAATATATGCATTTTATTTGTTTTTATAAAGGCAGATATAATTTAAACTTTATCTTAAAGAAAATGAAAATAATAAGAAAAATCACAAATAAAGAATTAAATGTTTTTGGTAAATATAAAAATATATATAACAATTAAGACCTCAATTTTATTTTCGTTTTTTTTTTTTTTTTTTTTCTTTTCATATATTAAATTTCATTTAAGTAGGAAAATTGTAGGTATACATAAAATTAACGAATTTAAAAAATTAAAATTATTCGTGAAAAAAAATATATATTATATATAGCAAATATATAATATATATATATATATATATATATATATATATATATATATATAATATATATTTTGTATATATTTTTATATCATATAATATTTAAGAGTCCTTAACATTTATTTATATATAAATAGAAATTTCTTAATTTTTAAGCATATCAATAAAATATACTACATATATATATATTATATATATATATATATATATATATAGTAAAAAAAAATAAATTAAAAGAATATAATTTCATATAATTAAAATATATATAATATATATTTAGTCAAAATATAAGGAAAACATTTTCTCTTTTTTTTTTTTTTTTTCATTATTAATAACATAATCCTACTTAACATTTCAAACATATTAATATTAATAAGTTATTTAAAAATATTTATTTAAAAAAATATATATATTTTTTTGTTGTCATAATGGGAAAGCTTATAGATGAAAAGTGCGAAATTAAAAGAATAGATGATGTTGAATATATTAAACAAAATATTAAAGAATTAGTTAATCATAATATAGAATGTATGGAAACTTCTGATAATAATAATAATACAACATATAATATAAATAATGTTAGCATCATAAATAAACCTGATGATGAAAATAATGAAAATGACAAAAAGAAAATATTAAATAATAAAGAGAATAATATGAATCCTACCATAATTACAAAATCGATAAATATAAATCATGAAGATAATGTTATATCATATAATTATACATTAGTTTCATATAAAAATTATAATATTTTTTTTATATCTCATAATGGAAAATTTGCTTCATGGGTATATTCATATAATGTTATCTTGCCTATGTCTGTAGATCAAGAAACAGAAATTATTTTTGGTGAAAGAAATTATCCTTACTTAGAAATTTTTTGTTCAAAGTTTATGAAAGATCATGCAGCATTTTTAAAATATAAACCAATTATTTTTGCAATATCTATTTATAATATGTCTTTTAATGATACCAACATTTTGACACAAATGTTTCACCATTTAAGTAACATTGTAATGGAAACAAACCCATCATCATAGAAAATAATGTATATATATATATATATATATATATATATATATATATATATATATATATATTTATTTATTTATTTATTTATTTATTCATTTTTCTTTTTTATGTAATCTTTTGCTTCTATATATTTTTACTTATATTTTTGTTTGTTACTGCTTTTTTATTTTTTAAATTACTTATTAATGAAAAAAATAGAATGATTAAAAAAAAAAAAAAAATTAAAGACATCTCATATATGTACCCTTTAAACAATCACATTTATATATGTGTATTTTGATAAAATATATTATCCTTTTAGTATTTCATTTTTTAATTCATAAATCAAATAATACAAAATAGGCTTATAACGTAAACATATATATATATATATATATTTTTTTTTTTTTTTTTTTTTTCCTACACGTTCAGGTAATTTAAAAAAAAAAAAAAAAAAAAAAAAAAAAAAAAAAAAAGCTATTTAGAAAACGCCTACAGCCATTATTCCCTTTTATGGAATTTTTTAATTTCGAATAATTTATTTAAAGATATCAAACGGATAAATGCATATAGTTCATTATAATATATATATATATATATATATATTTTTTTATTTATTTATATTTATGTATATATTCAAACATTATTTCTACAAAATAAAAACATAAATTTGCAATTTAGATTATGTAGAAAAGAAAAAAAACAAAAAATTATAAAATTTTATATTGTGTAAATATAATTAAAATGTACTCATAAAAATATACATATAAAAAAATGAATCATACAAAAAAATAAATAAAATATAATATATATATATATATATATATTTTTTTTTTTGTAAGGTCTCATTTAAAATGAGCTCTTCGTAATGTAACGGATCGGACTGATAAAATGTCTCTGATTTTGGCTAGATCTTTACTATCGATCCATCCATTTTCTCGTGAACAAACTTTTTGAGTTTTCAGATTTAACAAAAAGTTCATTACATTATTGTCATATATATCTATAAACTGATACATTGTTGACAGTTTTAATGGTGTAACAGAAAAATGTGCTTCCGAACGAAAATGTTCCATAAGAGATATGGTGTTGGATTTTTTCAAAAATCCAAGTATTTCATTAATTTCTTCATCCTTATGAAAAAAAATATTTGCCTCTTTATCATATGTCTCGTTTTGATAAATATTATAATTATGGTTTTCTTTATTTATTAAATAACTATTGAAATCATTTGAAGAATTAGGTGTCTCCCCATACATAATATTATTTCCGTCATTTATAATATTTTGTACTTTATAATCTGAGTTTATTATATTATTCTTTTTATCATGATTTATTTCATATTCTCTTTTTTTAAAATCATCATTCATTAAATTGTCTGGATTATTTTTATTATTATATTGTACCATAATATTGGGTACTTTTTTTTTTTTTCGCTTTTTTAACAAATTCGTTATGGTCGTATCTATATATAACTTTTTCTTAGAAATACATTTATTTATCTCTTCTATATCTTTTGATTTTATTTCTCTACTAAGATTATATCTGAAATCGATGGTTTGATATATATAACTTGTTGGATCTTTACGAGGATCATATCCATATTTACAATAGGTTCTTCTCCATGGACCATCAGCAAAATAAAAACAAATTTTTGAAAAACAGCTTTTTAAACAATAAGTACTTATATTTTCAACATGTTCTAATAAAACATCTTTACACCATATTGGCCTGATTTCAAAAAGTAATTTAACCCTATTATATAATTCATCTGAGACATATTTTTTTAAAGCAGATTCAAAAGGATTGATCGGTAAATGTTCATCATCATATTTAGCTATAGGATTACAATGTACAGGTTTTTTGGTAACAATAATTTTATTACTATAATTATTTATATCATCATTTTTAGATTTTTTATTTAACATTAAATTATTTTCTTCATTGTATAAATCATCAAGGATGGTTGGATCCATTTGGTTAAGGACTTGGTTTGAATTATTTTCATTTCGATTAATATTATTATAATCATAATTATTATCATACATATTTATATTATCAAAATGATCATTCATATTATCCATATCATTTGTTGTATTTATAGAAACATTTGACATAAGATCATTACTTGTTGTGTGTATCAATCTTTTTAAAAAAAATTCCAGATCTCCTTGTTTTATTTCCTCCTTTGAATCAATAGGTGGACAAAATTTACTTATAATATGCTTATACTCTCTTATATATTTATTTGTAATATGTGATTCATAATTTTTATAATCATAAGGATTTATACATTTACTATGAATAGAACAATTTAATTCATAGGCTTCACTTTCATCTGAGGAATAACTTCTTTCTCTATCCATATTATTATTATCATATGATAAATCATAGTCTTTAAATATGTTTTTATTCAATAGTTGCTTATATAATAATTCCACTTCTTCGTTATGATAAGGAAAAGATGAAAATTGTTCATATGGTGAAAATTCGGGAAGCCCTGTATTTACATTCAATTGTGTTAGTTTATTATTCATTATATTTTGTGAGCTGTTCAATGAAATATTACAATAAAATGGATTATTTCTAATGTCACATGGATTACCACAAAGATTATTACTATTAATATTATTATTATTATTATTATTATCATCATCATCAATAATATTATTATTATCATCATCATCAATATTATTATTATTATTAACATAATTTTGATCAAGATTGTCATATAATTTATTTTCTTTTGTATTATGTTTTTCTATATCTATAATTTCATTTAATTCTTGGTTTGAATTATAATAATTTGTCATATTTACCATATTTATATTTTGTGTATTATTCGTACTATTATATATGTAATTATTATTGAAAAGAAAGAAGTTATCATCATTATTTAATAAATTTATATCACAAATATTTTGTTGATATTTTTCATTTGGATCATTTGTTTCATTTTGTATATCTTGATCTTTTATATTTTCATTTTTCTGGTTTTTTTTTTTCGTGTTCTTTTTTTTCTTTCTTTGTTCTGTATCTTTACTGTCTTGTTGGTTATATATGTTTTTTTTTTGAGATGTCTTTCCTTTTTGTAAAAAATGAATATACTTTCTATTATAATCATATCTATTATAGAATGATGGAATATAATAAAAGTCGCTCATATTATTAAAATAATAAAAGTATTTAACAAAACCAAGGAATTCAAACTTATAATTATTTTTCCTTGTTCTTTTTATTTTAATTAATATATTATTAACTTTTGTACATGTAGCTGATATGAAGGAAGAATACATATCATTATTATTAATTCGTAAAACAATACTTTCATCATAATTATATTTATTCTTATGATGATTAAATACTTCTGTAATTTTATGTAAGCCTCCTAAACTTTCCACAGCTGAAAATCCATTTGAACCCTTTTTGATTCTTCCTGGGACTTCTACACAAATATATTCATCTTTTCGAACTGTTTCAAAATATATTTCTTTATTTTTATCTTTATTTTTATAAACTCTAACAAAAGATTTATTCTCCTTTTCGCTACCTCCCTTAACCATATTTAAAAATTATTATATATATATATATATATATATATATATATATATAAATATGAGAATTTTTTTTTTTTAAATACAGTTCAATTTTTTTTTGGCTTTTTAAAAACTAACATTTTTTTTAATTCAAAAAAATAAAGTATTTTTTTTTTAACATATAATATTATTGTGTTTTAATTTTTCCCTTATTTCTTTTATTTTTATTTTTTAAAATTCTTAAAATATTTTGTAGATTAATTAGAAAAAATTGTATATTTCATACACTAGTTTTAATTTAATAAAAAAATATAAAAACCTACTTAAAAAAATCATTAATTCGTAGGAGCTGATAAATATTTAATCATGTTAACAAAAAATATATATTGGAAGTCAAAATTATTTAAATGTAACAGTAACCAAATGAAAAAAAATATATTATTATATATATGAAGGGGCTGCATATAAAAATAAAATAAATAAAAAAAAAAAAAAAAAGATTAATTATATATATATATATATATATATATATATATATATGTATATATTTGGTAAAAATATGTTAGTATTACGTTCAAGTCAACCACAAAAAAAATATATACAGTCTTATATATATGAAAATATTTATAAATTTAATAATATATATATTTATATATATTTTTATTTATTTATTTGTTTTTATGTTCTTAATTTGTTCACGATGACAAATCAGGTCCTTTTCAGATATATTAAAATATAACATGATGGTTGGAAATATACGTAAAAAAAATGTATATTTTAAATACATTGTTACCATTAGCATGTTGTTATTTATTGAAGTTTATTAAATAAAAGATGTTGAAACTTAATAAGATCTATAAAATGAATCATAAGAATAATTATACAGCATTATTAAATGAAGAGAAGAATAAAATAAATGTTATTTTAAATGAATATACAGATATTATATATAATAATAATAGTAAAAGATGTAAAAACAAATATAGGAATATGAAAAATATTCATAATATTATTTATAGTAGTGTTTTAAAAAATTACAAGAATGTATATTTTTATAAAAACATGTTAAAAATTGTTGAAAATAGGAAAAATGATCTTACCCTTCATCAAATAAATATTATATTAAACTCATTAATCAAAGCACAAATATATAAATATTCTATATTTAATTCTTTTGAAGAACCAATATTAAAACATTTAAATAATATACATATAATGATAGATGATAACATTTATAAAAATTCTATCAATGTAATTGAACATATTAGGACAGAAAACAAAAATGTATATATTCCTAATACCACATTTTTTTTTACAAATAAGGATATAAAACGATATTTTAATATATGTAACACATATAATAATTCAAATAATTTACATATAATTTCTGGACAATTTGATATACTGATTAATATTTTTAAGAGCTATATTCATTTCTCATGTCACAATTCTTTATTTAATACTTTGTTCTTTTTTATAACAAAAAATTATTTATTTATAAAAAATAAAAAAGCCAACTTATTAAATGTCTGGATTTTATATATAAAAAATATTTTATCTAAACATAGTATAATAAATTTACAACAAAATTCGATCGTTAATAATATAATAGCAAACGAAAAAAAGAAAAATATTTTAAAAAAAACAAAAATTTTGAAGCATTCAAAATTATACAGACATCAATATTTCTTCAACATTAAAATGAAAACTATTTATAATTATATCATTGCTTATAAAAAAAAAAACATAAAAAAGTATATTATGAAAGGCAATCATAATAATAAGTCATATAATACTATATTTTGTAAAAATCATATATCTAGCGTTTTAAAATATATAACCATACTAATTTTGAAGAAAGACAAATATCTTTTACGTCAAAAAAAAAAAATTAATAAAAATAAAAATTTATATATATCAAATGGTTATATGTATAAATATAAATATTCAAATGTACATATATCCAGTAATTTTGCATTTAATTATTTAATCAAATTCCATTTTATCGATAATCACTTTTTATTAAAGAAAAAATATTTTCCTCAAATCTTATTTAATGATATATCGTTTCTTCAAAATATGTTAATTTTCTTGTACAACATGAAGTTTAAATCAAACATATTTCAGAGATATGTAAAACGAATTACAAGTACATGATCAAGGTGGATGAATAAATCATTCATCCATTTTAATATAATGAATTAAAAAGTTTAAAATTAAATTGATAAATATAATAAAGAAAACCTTATAAAATACATAACACATATATGCATATCATACTTATATTTAATATATATATATGTTAACATTTTATGACTTTTTCATTTACTCTAATTAATATTATGTAACATCTTAATTTTAATGTGGTATGCAATTTTGTAAATGGTATACATCTTTTCATTAAAAAAATAAAAAAATAAAATAATATATACACTCAAATTTGAATTTTTTTTTTTTTTTTTTTTCTTTTTTTTCTTTTTTTCTTATTTTTTGTGATCCTTATTATTTAATTTTTTTTTTTTGTATAAACCATATGACTTATCTTTTAAAACACCAACCTATATCATCTTAAAAAAAAAAAAAAATAAATAATAAAAGGGTTTAATTATTTTTAGTTTTATTCATAATTAAGGGAATATACAGAAACAAGTAAAATATAATAATATGACACATATACATATATATATATATATATATATATATATATATATATATATATATATTAATCAAATAAGGGGTATTGAAATTTTATATATATTTAATTCAAAAAAAATAAAATAAAATAAAACACATATATGTATATATATATATATATATATATATATATTATTTAATATGTACAAAATTTTGAGACACACATATATATATATGCACATATTACATTATTGGGCATTGCTTTCACTTTGCATCCTGCTTAATCTATCTTGCTCTATTAATTTTAAACATTTTTGAGCTGTTTTTCTACGAGCCCTTTGATTTGATGGTATTTCCACTTCAGGCGCCTTTATTTCATTTAATGTATTTTCCACACATATGTTATATTTTACACTTGCTTCCATATTGCCAATACAATTATTATTTACCTGAACAACTTGAGAATTATCTAGCGGAAAATTAACATGGCTAGTACTAGCGTCGTTCAGAAAATTCATGTTATTATTTATGAACAGGTCAGATGAATTGCTATAAGGTGGTAATTTATCAGGAACAAAATTTGAATAGTCATTTACATTTAAATTAAAATCAAAATTGTTGTTATTAACATTAATATTTCCATTTAAATAATAATTATTTGTATTTCCCGAATTGTTTAATATATTATTTTCAATATTTAATAAATCATTTTTTATTTGTTCATTATTGAAAACATTTAGTTGATCTATGGGTTGAGAGAATTGTTGCATACTATTTGGTAAACCAGTTTGTATATTATCTTTTGTAGTTCTGTTGGGATTTATGTAATTTTGTACACTTTGTCGGAAAACAATTTCATTGTAACTATTTATATTATCCACTGCATTATTAAATTTGTTATTGTTATCGAACATAATTTGGTTTGGTGTATTTATTATTGTAGTACTTTGTCCATATTGCTCAATATTATTATTATTATTATTACTATTATTATTATTGTTATAATTATCATTATTATAATTATTATCATTATTATTATCATTATTATTATCATTATTATTACTATTTCTTTCATTATGTATATTATTTGCGCTCATAACATTTAATGTGTTTTCCGGAATAACTTTAGAGTTTTCATATACATTATAACCATTATTAATATTATTGAACGAAAAATTGTTATTGATTATATTATTATTTTGTATATCTCCACTGACAAGGATATTATTATTTTCCAATTCCCCTTTTATATTATCCACCATGTAACCACTTTTTTTTTTTAATAAATCTAACAAATATGCATTCTGCTTATCCTTTACATTTAACAAATACATAATCTTTTGATACTGTGTTATTTGTTCCTTTAATTGAGAATTCATATTTTCATTTAATTTGATCTGGTATGATAAATCTTTTTCTAGTTTATTTTTTTTATTTTCTATTTTCATTACTCTTTTATTCATCCTTTTATATATGTTGTCATCCGTATTATCATCTATGTTCATAATTAAACTATGATTTCCATCGTTTTCATCTGATAATCCATCTTTTATTTGTGTAGAAGCGATATGTACATTCATATGAAGCAGAACAAAATTATTTGGGAAGAAATTATGATCAAATGGTATATCTGTAAATCCCCCCCATGAATAAATAATATCATGTTTTGCAAAACATTTTAAACATGCCTTTGCTGTAAAATCATTAATATACTGAAATTTTTTGGATTCAAATGAATATAAGGCTGAAGGCATTTTTTCTATATATTTATAATTATATTCTTCACCTCCTATAATAAATAAATAATTATTAACACATATCATAGAATGATATGCTCTATGTTCATTTAAGGAATTAACATATACAGGTAAGATAGACCAAGACCATATATATCCATTATATTTTAATAAAAATAATCTACTACAAAGATTTTGATTTTTCATTTTACCACCATATAAAATTAAATTATTTTTTTTTTTTTTTGTATCATACCAAATTGCAGTTGAATGAAAAGATCTTCCAAATGGATTTACATATTGATAATTTACTTCTTCCCATAGAAAATAAGAATAACAATATGTACGTCCATTTTTTGTTTCTTTTCTTTTTTTACATTTTTCAATATTTAAAATCCATAAATCATTTTTACAATAAGAATTATCTTCATCACAAATTTCTTCATTCCCACCAAATAAAATTAAGTGTGGATATAAAAAATCTAAACTATGTCCATATCTCTTGCTAGGTTTTTTCCCTTTAATTTTTATTTCTACCCATTTTCTTTTAATTTTTTCTGATTCACTTGTATATGAATAATCAGAACTGTAATTAGAGCAACTGGATGTGTCTGTTTTTAACATATCATTAATAGGTTTACGAGAATTTATATATACACAGTTATTATCATTTATCATATCTTTTTCGTTTTTAAAATAAAATGGAGGTCGAGGCAATTTTGAAGAATCTGATGAATTTGAAGATGACGTTAGTGAAGGAGTTGATGAAGAAACATTATTATTTGAGCCTACATATGATGAGGATGAACAGTTCCCATTATTTTTATTTTTTTTTATATTGTTACTTATGCAAATATTATTCACAGGACTTATTTTATGTTGATTTAACATGACTGAGTTCTTTAAATTATTAATATCATTTTCTGGAATTTTTGTAGACTGTTCATTATAAAGATTACTTTCTTGATCACAATGGAAATTACCCTCATTATTATTGTGACCACTACTATTATCATGTTGATGTTCATGTTCACGTTCATGTTCATGTTGATGTTCACGTTCATGTTCATGTTCATGTTCACGTTCATGTTCACGTTCATGTTCACGTTCATGTTCACGTTCATGTTCATGTTCATGTTCACGTTCATGTTCACGTTCATGTTCATATTCATCATTCGTCACATTTTCATCATTACAATATGCAGATACAACTGTTAAATTCAAGGCATGCAATTTATTGTCTGCTAATATATTATTCTTTGTTTTCCCCCCATGTACAAATAAAAATGCTCCGTTGCGTCCTAAATTTACTACACATGAAGCTTGAAAAGCCCTAGGTGAAGGTACATTATAAGTTTTAATTTTTTTCCAATTTATAAATTTTTCATTTTCTTCTTCTTCACATATATATGTATCATTATATGTTTTAATTAAATAATTTTCTATACTTGTTGAATTGTATATATTACTTTTTCTATTGTTATCTTTTTCATTATTATCACATTTCGAAATATCTCCATGAACATTCATTAAAAATTCAGTGGCATAATTTTTTGTAAAATCATAATCTAATAACCCACCACCAAATAATATTATTTTATATGTCCCATTCAAATAATCATTATAACTATTCATATTATTGTTTTCATCATTTATATTATTATCATTAAGTTCATTCTCTACTTTTTCTTCCACCAAACTATTTTCACAAACATCCTTATATCGACTTATATCATAATACAAGTGAAGAGAATGTCCTATTCTCCCAGTGGGATTATGAATACTATTTCTTCTTTTTTCTTCCTCATCATGTCGAATTAAAGTTAATGACATTCTTTAAAAAAATAAATAAATAAATATATATATATATATAATTTTTTTGTTTTTATATATATATATATATTATAGTAAAAATATTTTATATATTCTTTTAAAATATATATAATTATATATTTATATATATTTTTTTTACTTCATTAATTAAATAACAAAAAAAAAAAAAAAATCAAGTCATGAAAATTATATTTTTTATCATTATATTAAATATTATTATATAGATATAAAAAGATATTATTATAACTGTATATATATATTATATATTATATATATATATCATAATAAGTTATTAAATCCTGTAGTATATAAATTTATTTATCATATATTCTTTAAGATTAACCTTCATTTTTTATTATACAATCTCATGTATATTTTATATATTCTTTTTTAACTTTATAATTTATGGGAATGAAAAAAAAAAAAAAAAATTAACATAATATAATATAATTATAATATAATAAAATAAAATAAAATAAAATATTACTATATATTTATATATATTATATATATATATATATATATATATATATATATAAGTTATGCCCTTTATGAATGCCGTAACATTTTTTTTTTTTAAATATCATTATTTAATTATTATAATTTCTTAGTTTTTATAAAATATTATATATTGATTAATCTACCTTCATAATATACATATAACGTATATAATAATGATATATATTTTTAAAAAATATAAAAAAAATATTTAATATATATATATTCATTTTAATTATACAATTAAAAGTATTTTAATTCGAATTTTTTTTTCACAAATAAATATGTATATAATTAATAATAGATATTTTATAATAGAAAAATATTGAATAGACAAAAAAAAATAAAATAAAATAAAATAAATGAAAACAGATCCAAATGGTAAAAAATATAAATGTTACAAAAATATATTTTAAAATATGTATAGATATTAAAAAACACAAAACAGTGATACATATATATATATATATATATATATATATATATATATATATATATGTATGTATGTATATTTATATGATTATTTTCCGTTCGGATCATATATTTGAATAAGCTTTAATAACATTTACAAAATATTTACTATGTTCTATGTTGGTTATATCCCAAACGTGTAGTTCATCTTCATAGGGAGGATATTCACCTATAAAATAGGGGCAATAATAATAATAATATATATATATATATATATATATATATAATATATTTGTGTATATTTTATATATATATTTCATATTGATATTATTATTATATATATATTTTTACCTAGCAGTATTAAGCCTTTGTTTTCGTAATCATACTTGGGTATTAATAACCATCCTACAAAAAAAAAAAAAAAAAAAATAAATATAACAAAATTAAATATGACTTGTATATGTCATATATACATATATTTAGTTATATTTCTATACCTGAGTAGAAGTCAGTTATTTTTAGCGTGTAATATGTAGTAAGGGTTATAGGAGATATAAATATGATGGTAAGAAAATCTTTATTCTCGTATTGTATAATATAATAAAAGTTTGATGTTTCGTCATATCCTATATATATAGGTGGAAATAAATTTAGGTTTAATTTATTTTTTATATAATCTACATATTCAATACTATCTTTATATTGTGTATTCATATTTATTATAGATAAATAATACGTCAATTTAAAATTTAAGTTGGCTTCATATGTATTTTTTGTATCATTATTAAATGTATCATATGGATTATCTTTATTTTTTTCATTTAAATTTAATTCTATGGATTTCCCTTGCATCCTATTATTATGATTATTTGTATTATGTTTATTTGTATTATGATCATTTGTATTAATATAGTTTATATTATTATCATTTGTATTAATATGGTTTATATTATTATCATTTGTATTAATATCGTTTATATTATTATCATTTGTAGTATTATCATTTGTATTAATATCGTTTATATTATTATCATTATTATTATCTGTGTGTATTAAATAACGTTGTATAAATAATATTCGTGTATTAACATAATCTATCATAGCTATCTGGTTGATCATATTACCACAAAAATGAGTTATAATTTGTACATGTTCATTTTTTGTATTATCATTAATTTGTTCTTTGTTTAATAATTGGAGTTTTATAAATTCATATATTTTGTGTATACTCGAACTAGCCAAAAGTACATAACAATAATTATTAAGAAGAAATAAATTATTATTTTTAATACTATTATTTATATGACATGAATATGATAAATTATCAAAATTATAACATTTCTTCTTATTCAATTGTACAAAAACTAAAAAACATAAAATATCTATTTCTTCATTACAATTAGATAATTTCATATTCTTAAATAAATATTTATCTACAAGTATAGTATTAATTATTGCGCAGTCTTTATTAGAATCATCTCCGTCTTTACATAAATCATTATGAAAAATATCATCCATATAAATATTATTATAAATATTATCATTATTATATGTATTATCATTATTATATGTATTATCATCATTATAAATGTTATAATTATTATCATATGATGATGATATATATATGTCATCCTTTTTTTCATCTATTCTTAATGATATGTTTTTAAAATTATTTAATATGTTATCATATCCATTTACATATATAGTATACTTATCCATATATGTTATACTTGGTAATATTCTCCTGTTTGGTGTTATATATACTACAGAAGAATATTTAAAATAACTAATATCTCTCATATATCCAAATGTATAATTTCGATAATTCTCGTTGTTCCTTAAATTCATTTTATTCCTATTATTCATTTCTTCTTCTTCATCGTTTTGTTTCCTCAATATTAACATAAGCATCAATAAAAGTAAAAGGCTTATTAGATATTTTAAGCATGGTCGCCTTTCACTTTCAACACGCTCACCCCCTGGATTCAGCATAATACTCAAGTATTAAAATGTGCACATAAATATATGTATATATATATATATATTAAATAGTAGGGGGACAGGAAAAAAGTCCAAAAATTAAATCTATTTAAACAGGATCAACAAATATTCAAAAATATATAAATACATAAATACATAAATACATAAATATATATATGTATATTTATTTGTATAACTATTCTCTTAAATATGTACGTATATATATATATATATATATATATTATATTTATTCTCTTTTATATGTTAACATATTTTTAGTGTTATTTTAAATAAATATTTTTAATTATAATTATACGATTATTAAACATTTTATCATTAGGAAGATTATGTATTGAGGGGTAAATATTATTCGAAACGTAAGTATAAACATATATATATATATATATATATATAATATATATATTTTTTTTTTGTTCTTTTTTTCAGTACTTGTTTAAATTGATATATTACCCTTATTTAATATTTTAATATAAACTTTATATTACATTTTGAATAAAAATATGTAAGAACATTTTTCTCATTATATATATTTATAAATATATATACTCCTTAAATTTTTTAAGATAAGGTGTTATTAATATTTTTATTTATATTTATTTTATTATTATCATTTATTTATTTGTTTTTTTTTTTTTTTTTTTTTTTTATTCAGTATTAAATGATTGAGGTGTATACGTTTATTATATTTTTACTATATCATTAAGGTTATGTCTTTAGTTAAACCTCGTCAGGACTTTTTTTTTTTTTCTTAATTAACATGAATCGAAATATGTGCACTTAAGCTTATATATATTTATAGTATTAAAATAATAATATGTCCAATATATATATATATATATATATATATTATATTGATCTAAAAGAACAAGTTAAAAATTATATTTTCTTTAAATTGTAAATATTGCGATATAAGGTCTACGTAAATATAAAAAAAGAACAAATTTTAAAATTGTACTCATTTACTTTCCCAGTATGAAAGAAAAAAAGAAGAAAATCATCAAAAACGGTTGAAATATTAAATAGAACTCAAACGATATGATATATGAATATATATATATATATATATATATATATATATATATATATATATATATATATATTTATATATACATATTTATATTTATTTATAAATATTTTTTAACTTTCGTCAGTGAGAAGATTAAGCCATCATCTTAAGATTATATAGGTTACCATTCTTTTTTCAAAAGAAAAAAAAATATAGGAAACCTTTGGCCCTAAATCAGCAAAACAAATTTTTCATCATTCAAAAATTAAAAAATATTTTTAAAGTTTAATTTATATATATATAAATATATATATATATATAATAGTACCTTTCAAAGGATTATGTACCTTTTTGTATTCTTAAGGAATAACAAATAAAAAGAACACATAATTATAATATTTAAGATTAAAATATATTTTATTATATTTTTGTACTTAATATTTGAAGATAAGAATGAAACATATATGATAAAAATATCTAAATGCGACAAAAATTATTTAAAAATAAATGATAAAATAAAAAAATATCTTATAATATAAATTTCTTCAAAAAGGTAAAAGAAAAATATATAATTAAATGAAATTGTGAACTATTTTTATTTATTTTTTTTTTTTATTAATAAATAGAGTTTATATTAAATATTCATTTAAAAAAAAAAAAAAAGGAAAAAGAAAAAAAAAAAAAAAATTGTCAAGGTGATTTAATAATAATATATTTTTTATCGAGTTCATATAAAAATAATATAATTATAAGAATCTAGAATATTATATATATATATATATATATATTATGTGCTAATAAAAATAGATTTTCATGTGTAATCTTTTATAAAATATAATATTTGTTACATAGAAATTAATGTTATATATTATTTCTCATATTATTTAATTTTTTACGGCAAAATAAATAAATATATAATATATATATTATATATATTATTATAATTATTCACACATTATTGTAAAAATTTTAATTTCATAATTTTTTTTTTTTTTTCTTTGTTTCTTTAATTTTATAGGATATATATAAAGAATAAAAAAATGCCTAAACTTGTTTTCCTATTTTTTTTTTTTTTTTTTTTTGATATTATAATATTTTAAAATGATAATAAAAAATATATATAAATGTTAATCATTTTTAATAATTATAGTGTAGTATAATAAATTGATTACTGGGCTTTTTAAAAAAAATGGGACATACATATAAAGAATATAAAAACAATGAGAAGAGCGTAATATTTTTTGAGCGATTGATTTTTTTTGTGGGTATAATAATTCGTATAATTATTTATTATTATGGAAGGTGGCAAGACAAAAACTTTAATGTTAAATTTACAGATATAGATTATTATGTTTTTTCTGATGCTGCAAAATATGTACTTATGAACAAATCACCATATGAAAGATATACATATAGATATACACCTTTATTGGCATATATAATGATACCGAATTTTTTTGTTCATTCTTCTGTTGGAAAAATATTATTTTCATTTATTGATATTCTTGTTACTATTCTTTTAAATGAAATTATAAAAATCAAATATCCTAATTGTAAAAATTATATATTTTATACTTGTTTATGGTTTTTAAATCCATTAGTCATAATTATATCCCTTCGAGGTAATGCAGATGTTATCCCATGCTTTTTAATAATATTAACAATCTTTTTTATATATAAAAAACATATCTTTTTGTCTTCGATTTTTTATGGACTAGCTGTGAACTTTAAAATGTATACAATTATTTATGCACTGCCTTTCATGTTATATTTAAATAAAAATTATTTACTTGGGAAAAATATTTTTCAATTAAATGAAAAAAAAAAAAAAAAAAATGACTTCCTATTAAACACATTTTTTTATATTTTTCGTATTATATCTAATTTTTTTGTGGAATTATTTAAATTAAATTATGAACAGTTTTTATTTGCGATATGTAGTTCCGTGGTATTTTTATTTTTAAACTGTGTATTCTATATAATGTAAGTATTCAATATATGTATAAAGGTTTATGTATACGGGTATTATAAAAGGTTGTGACAATTTACCTTTTTATACGACTTATATATTTTATTTAATCCAATAAATTATTTTAAAAGAATACATTATTATTTTTTTTTTTTTTAATTTAATACCACGTTTTAAGAGAAATTTATTTTTGTTATATTTTTTTTTTATATATATCAGATATGGATATGAATTTCTATATGAGTCTTTTATATATCATATTATTAGACGTGATCATAGGCATAACTTTTCCCTTTTTTTTTACCTTATGTATTTAACCATTGAGAAGAATTCAAAGGTAATAATAATAATAAAAAAAAAAAAAAAATTAAATGTACACACTTTAAAAGTTTAAATGATGTATTGTTAAAATGATACATATATATATATATATATATATATATATATACATATTGTTTTTTTCTTTAAAGATTATTCCCTTAATAACCTTTGTACCACAAATAATTTTAGTAGCATTATTTGGATTTAAATATGCAAGAACCAATTTGGAATTATCCATGTTTTTACAAGTATATAATAATTAATATATTATAAAAGTTAGACGTACACGTATATATATATATATATTTTTTTTTTTACTAGACTATTTCTTTTATTGCCTTGAATAAAGTGTGCACATCTCAGGTAAATAAAGGAGAACTTAAAAGCATATAATTTTTATTACATTTTATGGAAAATTTATAGATCAGCCATTATATAATATTATAAGTGTATTTAATATAATATATAATTAAACTAATGATATGTACACCTATATAATGTATACACATTTCATATAATTTATATTTAATTTATTTTTTAGTATTTTATTTGGTGTGTTCCATTTTTACCAATTATACTTTGTGCCATAACCTTAAGCAAGGTAATAAAAAAAAAGGAAAAAAATTACACATGCGTTTATTAGATTTATGCATATATATTTTTTTTTATTTTTTAATGCAGAGAAATATGTTTCTTATAATATCCTCCATTTTATTTTTTATCGTAGCAAAAGTAAACTCAAAAAAATTTCTTCTATGATAAAAATATGTCCTTTCATATATTATTTTTTTCATGATCAAAATGATATGATATATATATTAACATAACATAAAAGAAACAACATCATAATATATATACATATGTATTTTATTTTATTTTTAGTTGCAGTGGCTTTGGTGGGCTTATTACCTTGAATTTCAAGGGTATAATACCTTTTTACAAGTAATGAATTTCTTTATTTGCAATTTATAAAAACCATGTACATTATTTTATAATATATATTCTTTTATTCTCACATATTTTATAGTTATTTTACTCCTCGGTTTTATTTGTCATATCTGAGATATCGATATGTTGGGTTTTTATGTACATAAATTTTAAGGAACAAAAAACAAAAATAAGTTGATAAGATAATGGAACTGTAATATATATATATATGTATATAATATAATTTATACATTTTTAATATAAATATTTATTTTCTTTCATTTTGATCTATATAACGTTTTACTAATTTTTAATTATATATATAATCATATAATCACAATGTATATTTTTTTAATTTTTTGTGTAACTTCAAATTCTCCATTATTATAGGATAAATTAAATATTTTGTTTATGTCATTTAATAACCAAAAAAAAAAAAAAAAATTTTTGTGCTAGCTTAAATATGTTAATATATATATATATATATATATTTAAAAAAAAAAAAAAAAAAAAAAAAAAAAAAAAGTTAAAAAAAAACCTGACATGCTCAGAAATTTAATCATCATATTATTACAAGACAGCAGTAATATATATTATAAAAAAAATGAAACAAATTAAAAAATTAAAAAAATATGTATATATTACAAAAAATATAAATTATATATTTATGTTGAACATTTTTCATCTTTTCTTCCCCACTTATTATTTTGTTTTTTCTTTATATGTTATGTGAAAACTTATAACAGATTTATTCTGAACAAAAAATATTGTAATAATGACGTAGGTTTTTATAACAGCTTAGTACATATAAGAATTCTTGCATGTTTTTTTTTTATTTTATTTTTTTTTTTTTAAATATCCAAATAATATTTGCCTTTTAAATATGTATTTATATTTTTTATGAATACATAATATGAAATATTCATACATAAATATATTTGTATATATTTATATAAGAAATTCACATATTATCTTTACACACCTATATATATATTTTATAGATATATTTTGTTTTATCATTTTAAATATATATATATATATATATATATATAAATTTATATATTTATTTATTATTTTTTTTTTTAACATTATTTTGAAATGTTATAATCTTTCACACGTAATATATAAAATTTACTTAAAAAAAAAAAAAAAAATAGACATACATACATACATATATACATACACATATATATATATATATATATATATATATATATATATATTTAGTAACTTATCATTATATACAATATATACTTCTACAAAGGTTTTATTTCTAAATAAAATATATTATATATTCACTTCATTTGTTTTTTTACTTAAGAAAATTATGAAGAACCTTGAAAGATTTCTATAAACAAAAATACAAGTTTTTTTTTTTTTTTTTTTTTTGAAACTTGTTATTATCAAATTATAATTAATTTTTTGTTTGTTTTTGTTTTTGTTTTTGTTTTTTTCTTGGGATTGGGAAATATATTAAAGAATGGAATTAAATAAAAATGAAGATATAAATAAAATAAATTTGGATGGTATACAAGTTGAGTCTTCCTCAAAAGAGGAAGCCATTAGGGTTTGCACTCGTATAAGGCCCTTGTTTGAGAAAGAAGTAAGTCGAATTATAATATTATAAATATATGATATTACGTATAATATTGATTCTTTTGTGTAATTATTTTATTTATATATTTTATTTTTTTTAAGATTAACAAAGGACACTTGAAGGCTTGGAAAATGAATGAAACGGATATGCACTTAATTATAGATCCCCCGTCCATGACAGAAATGTTAAATGCAAGGGTTGCTAAAAAAGGAAATAAAATAGAATTAAAAAAGAATGTGGAAAAGAGTGAAGGACAAAAAGCTGTTATTCAGCGTCATTATGCATTTGATAGATGTTTCGACGACTTTGGTAATTAAAAAATATATACTTTAAAAAGGAAATTATAAAAAAACAATTTTTATTATTTTATAATCTTTGGATTACATAATATTGTTTCATATTCCATATTTGTTATTATTATTATTATTTTATTATATCTTATTATTATTTTTTTTTAGTTGGAAATGATGAGGTTTACAAGCATTTAGCAAGAGATATTATTTTAGATACATTTAAAGGAATTAATGGGTGTATTTTGGCGTATGGACAAACCGGTTCAGGAAAAACACACAGTGTCATGGGTATTCCAGATGATCCAGGTATGTTACCAAGATCGTTAGCCGAATTTTTTAATGGTATTGAAAATCCATCTTCATTAAACGAAAACAATATAAACACTGGTGATGATGATGGACACTCAAATGAGAGTAACAATAATAATGATAATAATAATACGAAGGAGTTTTTAATGAGTGTAACTTATTTAGAGGTATATATGGAACGAGTAAATGATTTACTACAAGAAGGCTATAGAGGTGGAGCTACCGAAAATTTAGATGTTAAGGAAGACCCCAAAAGAGGATTTGTTGTTATAGGTATTCAAGAAGAAACTGTGACTTCTATAGATGAAGTTATGCTTCTGGTAGCAAAAGCAGAACAAAGAAGACATATAGCTCAAACAAATTTTAATGAAACATCATCTAGATCTCACACCATATTTACAGTAATATTAGAATCGAATCAAGTATTAAATGATGGAACATCTATTAATAAAAAAGGAGAATTAAAAATTGTAGATTTGGCTGGTAATGAAAGAGCAGGAAGAGCCGCTGAAGGGATAGAAAATTCCAAAACTCTTATGGAAGAAGGAAAAGCAATAAATAAAAGTTTATTTGTTTTAAGTGAAGTTATATCAAAACTATCTAAAAGAGCTCAAACTATAACAACAGGTGATGAAAAAAAAATTAAAAGGATTCAGGAGGATTTGGTTTTTATTCCATGGAGAGATTCAAAATTAACTAGAATTTTGAGTAAAAGTTTAGGAGGGAATTGTCGTGCATCTGTTATTGTTGCTGTCCATCCGTCTCATTTCTATTTGGATACATCATTTTCTACTCTTCGTTTTGCTTTAAAATGTAAAACAATAAAAAAGAAAATAGAAGTGAATTATTTATCAGCTGAACAATCTGTTATTATGCAACAAAAAGAATTAATAGCAAAGTTACAAAATCAATTAAAACATTTAGCAACAACTAAAAATGTAGATATGCAACTTAGTGGAGGAGGAGATAATAAATATTCTACAAATCGAAAACCAGAAGATGATGAAAAGATATTAGCATTAAAACATGAATTAGAAGAAAAAGTAAAGAAATTTCAAAATTTTATATTAAAATCAGAATTTCATGTTAATTCCAGTAATTATAGAACCCTTCGTTCAATTGATGAACATACAGAGAAGTCTTTAAAATATTCTATGTCTATTTCAGCTAATATGAAAAATGAATATAACTGGCTAAGATCTTTAGATACAAATGAATATGATACGAAGTGGGATGGCTTCGATAAATATGATGATCAGAATGCTAAAGAAAAATTTAATATATCTAAAGCTATGGACTATTTAAAAAATAAGTCACCATATAAATTCAATTCTTCCGAAATGAGTGATATGTTATCAACTGGGTCTCAGAAGGATGATTCTATATCCTTGAATTATTATAACGAGTTGGATGAATTGGAAAAACTCGAAAAAAATGAACTAACTAAAAGAGAAAAAAAAAGGAAAGAAAACAACAAAGAAAAGGACCGAGATAGAGATAGAGAAAAAACGGATGCAAGGAGTGTTGTTTCTAATAAGGTCTATGATGATATAAGTAAATTACATATTATTGAAAATAATAATTTTAATGAAAATAAAGATAAGTTTCATTTGAAAAGGAAGGAAACGAAGAAGAAACAAAAAATGCAGAAAAGAATTAATAATATGATGGATTATATGACAAAGGGCACTTTGTTATTTAAGAAAAGTACAAAGTTGAAGAATAAAAATAAAAAAAAAAAATTAACAAACAATAATATAAATATTAATAATGATAATATAAATGATGATTATATAAATGATGATTATATAAATGATGATAATATAAAAGATGATAATATAAAAGATGATAATATAAATGATGATAATATAAATAATGATAATATTAATAATGATAATATAAATAATGATAATATTAATAATGATAATATAAATAATGACTACATTAATAATTATAATAATAACAATATCGATAATGCTTTTAATACAAAAAAGATGACAAAGAAATATAAAAAAAAAGGTAAAATAAATAAAACACAGCAAATTTGTAGAGATAAAGACATGTATGAGATTTCATCTATTATACAAAATGTTAATGAAGAAAAAAGAGATAAAGATATTTTAAAAGAAAAAGCTGAATATCCATTTCAATCTTTTGATAATAATGTAAATGACACTAGTAATGTCCTTATAAAATCCATTTCTTCCTCTGTAAAGTTTCTTTCTTCAAAAGAAAGATATAATAATAACCAAAAAAGAAAATCTATCATATCAAATTTGAAGGAAAAGATAGAAGAAGATTTAAAGAAGAAAAAAAAAATTATTAATAGAAATGTGGAACTTAATAAACAAATAAAGTTTATAATGAAACTTATGCAAAAGCTTGGACTTAGTGCTATATTAACAGGAACAGTTCCACCAGGAAGAAACATAGAAAACGTTTTAAAATTACAGGAAAATTTAAAAGATGACTTAAGACTTGCAGAATATAATAAAAAATCAACAAATGTATTAGGAGTAAAGAAGAAAGGTATTTATAATGAAAATAACCATAACAATGAAATAGATGATGTGTATGACACAAAAAATGATAATGTGGAGGATACATTACTAAATTGTGCATTAGACGAAAATGAAAATGACACAGAATATAATGAGACTATATCACATGTATTTATAAATGAAATGTTCTTTTCCTTTGTATTAAGAATACAGCAGAAGTATTATAACAAGGGTGATTCATTAAATGATATAGAGGAAATATTAAAGAATGAAGAAAATCCATATGATATATCTAAAAATTCTTTGGAGGAAATACTAGGATGTTCTATAGCAAATAAAGTAATTGATATGGAAGAAAAAAATTGTAATAGTAAACAAATAAAAGATGAAAAAAATAAGAAAACTATCGATTCTATTTTAAATATGTTAACACCTTGGGAACAAAAAATTTTGGCTCTTTTATATGAACAGCAAAAAATGAGACAGAATGTACAGAAAATTAAGGAGAAGTTTTCACAACGTATTCAGAATATAAATATCTTTATCAAAAAAATATTGATTGACAAAATTGAGGTCGAAAAGCATTTGAATAGAGTATTAAAAGCAACGGAGAACTATAAAGAGGATTTATTAAAAACTTCTGATGTAGATTCGAATTTCAAATTTGCTGGTTTAATGAAAAAGTTAGAGGAATTATCCATATCCTTGGCTGAAAAAAATAGAGATTTCAACGTATTGGCAGAGTTCCATTTGAATTTGAGGAAAACGCTTGAACATAAGGATAATTTAATTAA
>LT990241.1:521408-538245 GCA_900257145.2 Plasmodium billcollinsi
TTCTTTGACATTCTATATTTATATAATGACTAAAAATAAAATAAACTTCATTTTTATTGTTCGAAAGAATATTATATTCTTTTTCAACAATAATAGGGAATAAAATATATTGTACGTTATATAAAACATCAGATTGGAAAAGATCAAAAAGTTCATTCTTTTGTTTATTAAAGATGGAATAATTATTTGATACAACATTATTATAATAACTATAATTACTATTATTATTATTGTAACTATTATTATTATTGTAACTATTATTATTATTGTAACTATTATTATTATTATTATTATTATTATTATTATTATTTTTATCATATTTATCATTTTCACTTTTTTTAATCTGCTTATGAAAATGTAATAAAACTTTTTCATCTACTTTAAACAATTTTACAAAATTATGATAACATAGTTGTTCCGTATAATCTAATAACAGATAATTATAATAATCAAATTCATAAAAATTTATTATAGATTTAAATATAGATGTCTTCATATATAATCCATTCTTACATATTTCATGTACAAGTTTCGCACATAAATAATTCTTTACATATAATAAATAAAAAATAACATTCAAAAATTTTAACCATATTAAATTTAGTACGATAACCTTATTATTATTAAAACATAATAAACTATTATTAGATAAAACAATAGATTTTATATTATTCATTCCTGTATAAAAGGAATCAAATAATAGTATATTTAATAAACGATATTCCATATTTAAATCATTAAATATACAATCATTTATATTATACATATCATTTATATCTTCATAACATGAGAAATATATATCTTCGTCAAATTGATTTATAAGGTCATTTTTGTATTTTTGTGTTTTTATATTTTTTGTTCTTTTTATACTTTTTGTTCTTTTTATATTTTTTGTGCTTTTTATATTTTTTCTGCTTTTTTTTTCATCATATTTTTCGTCATATTTTTCATCATATTTTTCATTTGATTCATTTTCATCCAATCTGTAAAATTCTACATATTTATTTTTATTACCTTTTATAATTTCTTCTTTATAATTTTTGAAATTTTTTCTTTTATTTTCATCTTCAAATTTTACTTTAAGATGCTTTAATTTTTCTTCTTTATCATTTTGCTCATTATTTTCTCTAGTACTATCATATTTCTCAACTTGATTATTATCGAGAATACTTTTTATATATTTTGTTTTCTTTTTTGTTTTATCTGATAAAATATAATTGCTTTCATCTGATGATATGCAATTTGTTTTATTTTCCTTCTTTGTGTTGTTTTTTATTGTTAATCGTTGATACATACTTTGAACTATTCCATTTCCTTTTCGAGCTTTATCTATTATATTTTTAAAAGTAAGTTTATTTTTTAACTTGTTATAGTATTCATCATAATTTTCTTTATTAATCAAATTCATCATATTTGGTAAAGTCATTTTTTGTAAGGTAACATTTTGATTAATATTAAAGATATTAAAATAGAAAGGTTCTTTTTTCTTTTTTGTTTTAGCAAAGGATAATGTAAAGTGTTTGTTTTCTTCTTTTTTGAATTTATTTAATGATATAAGAAAAGGTGTTAAAAAATAATTTAATAGAAAAAAAGAAATATATCCAAATTTATCACAAACACATACAATAACTAAATTATTATAATATATTAAATTTATACTACTATAAAAGGAATTTTTTAAACAATTTATAATATAAGGTGCATATTGAAATGTATCATTTTTTAAGGAATTTTTTCGATCATCTATTTCATTATCAATTATATTAGATTCATTCTTTTTTTTCAACATTGTCATCTTCTTTTTCTTCTTCTTGTCAAAAAAATTTACATAAACAAACATACTTTTATATTTTTCTACAGTACAATATTTAAAATAGTCAAAATGCTCTAAAAAATCTTCTACATATTGATTATTAAATATATTAATATTATTATCACCACTAAATTTATTCTTCTTATTATTTTTATGTTCATCATTTAATTCTTCTTTTATTATCATATTGCTCTTATCTTTAATTTTATTAATTTCGTTTAATAAATAATAACTTATATAACATCTTTTGGAAACTACAGGTGTATATACTAAAATAATTCCATTTTCATATAATAAAAACAGACACGTTTCTATCCATAACATTTGTTCATTAGTTGTACCAAATGAGAAATCTACTACTAAATTTTTATATTTTAGTTTTTTTAATAAATATCGTTTTTCATTATTTTGTAAATTATCAGGAAGGATGTCATTTTCTTGTGTATTATTATTATTTGTTATATCATCATTATAATAATTTATAATAGAATCAAATCCTTCATTCATATTCTCATTTATCTCTATTTGTTTATTTTTTTTTTTTTTTTTTTTTTTTTCTTTAAATATATCATATGATGAAGAATAATTTGACGTTTCAGAATATTCGCTAGAATTATTTTTAAAATCATAATAATTGTTTTTTTTTTTTTTTTTTTTTTTTTTTTGTTTTCTTCATTAATATGTACGTTATATTCATATGTTTCTACGGAATCGACCATTTTGTTTATCATCGAAGAATTATAATTACACAAATTATTATGTTCATCATTTTGATGTGTTTTATTATTTTCTGATATATCATCATCAGTTCCTTTTTTTTTTTGACACTCCCCTTTATGATCTTTTTCTCCTCTTATTGATAAAGAATTAGGACTTTCATTTGTATAATAATCAATATTGTCTACATATTCGCTTTCTTTTGTATTATCATTATTTATATAATTCCTAGATGTATTTAAACAAACATTTTTAACATTGTTATTATCATTTGGCTTGTCTAGTGATGAATATGGAATATTGTGTTTATCTTTATATTTATTTTTATTCATATCTTCCATTTTATTATATATATTTTTTTTTTTTAATGTATCAAAATTACCACTCATTTTACTTTGAAGTATATCCATATCTGGTAAAATAATTTTCACTTCTTCTAAAGGGATATTATTTATATTAATTAACCTAAAGACTGATCTAAAATTTGAGCTATAGGATTCATATAAACAAAATTTTTCATATGTTAATAAAGCTATTATATTATTTGATTTATTAAACCATTCTGCTTTAATAATTTTTCTTTTAGGAGATACATAAAAATTTTTGTTATGTAAAAGAAGATATCCTTTAATTGGATTTATTTTAAATTTTGTTTGTTTTGTTTGTTCTGTTTGTTCTGTTTTTTTTGTTTTTTTATCTTCTCTTATCAAGATAATATCCTTCCTTTTATATTTTTCCATTTCATATCTTTTCTTTTGTTTTTCGAAATCTTTATAATAAATTATAACACATTCTTTGGTTGATAATAAAAATATTTTTTTCTGATTTTGGTTAACATGAATCTGTACAAAAACACCATCATCATCTACATTATAATTTAAAATTTCAACAATAATTTCTTCGTATAAGCATATAGAATATCTATGAGTATGTTTTCCTATTATTACATAAGTTTTAAAAATAGATATATTCTTATGGTCATTTCTTTTTGAGTATTCCAAATTATCTTCATCCATATATTCTTCGCTCCATTGTTTTAATATAAAATAAACAGAATATTCCACATCATGTTTTAATAAAACATTATTCCTATTATTTATAACATGTTCACATTCTTTTATTTTTTTTTTTCTATTATTTTTAATTTTATTATTATCAATTAAATAATCATTTGAAATATCACTTACAGAATCATACTTTCCATTCTCTCTAAAATTCTTCTCACATCTTTTTGTCTTGATAAATATATTTCTACTTTTTATTGTGCAGAATTTTAAATCTAACAGACTATCAAAGTGTTTTTTTTTATTTAAATATTTTTCTTCATATGCTACATTTTTTTCAACACAATTAAGACGAGTTTTATTAAATTTCACGAGTGAGCACTCTAATAAATTATCAGTACAATATTCATATAAACATTTCATCTTTTAAGAAATACGTTAATATATATTTTTATATCTAATAAAATAAATATATTGCGAAAAAAAAGGAAAAAGTAAAAGAAAAAGAAAAAGAAAAAAAAAAAACAAAAAGTAAAGAATGGGGAAAACAACCCTCTTCAAATTATAATCACATGGATATATAAATTTAGACCATTTCTTTTATCATATATATATAATATATTTATTTATTTATTTATTCTTTACTTTTTTCTTTTTATATTATATATGGTACGATGCATGAAAAGTAATATAAAATAAATATAATATATATATATATATATATATATATATATATATATATATATATATATATATAATAAACTATTATTATATATTAAGTTTACTTTTTTTAATTTTATTTTAGATATATTACAAAAAAAGAATTAATAAAAAAAACAAAATATTAAAAGTATGAATACATATACTACAATATTTATATGGAAGAATAAGTACATTTCTTTCCAACAAATATGTTTATAGATAATTCTTGCATAAAATTTAAATGTATTTTTCTTCATATATTATATGTATATATATATATATATATATATATATATATAATATATTTGTTTCCTATGATTTTTTAAAATCATAAAAAAACATCAAAATAATACATTTGTTTAAAGAATAAAGGAGATTAAAAAAATTATAGTTATATTATAAAAATATATATATATATATAAATATAATATATGTAATATTCACATATTTAATTTTTTATAGCATATTGTTTTTTTCATATGGCAATAAAGAAATTATAAATATTAATAATAAAAAACAAAATTAAGGTAACCAAATATATATATATATATATGTATATATATATATATATATATATATATATATATATATATAGATATAGATATATATTTATAAAATTGTAATGAAAAAAAATTTATTTTTTAAATATTTACATATACATAACAAAAAAAAAAACAATGGAAAATTTAATATTTAAAATTTTAAATCATTAAAACATATATTTTATATTTACAAATATTTTGTTCTTTTTATAAAAATCAACAAATTGAAAGTCATTGTATAATTATAAATATATATGTATATATACTGAAAAAAAATACAACATATTAATTATAATGAAAAATAAAAAGTTTAAAAGCACATAAAAAAATAAAATATTATATATATATATATATATATATATTGTAATTTTCCTTTTTCATATATTTCTATTTTAAATAAAAAGAGTCTACTTCCCAATAACCTCCCTTGTATAAAATAAAACCTTCGTTGTTTACTATGAAAAAAAAAAAAAAAAAAAAAAATTAATATATATTAATATACAAGTACATGAATACATAAATAAATATATTTATTTATTTTTGAAAAAATATATTTTTTTTGGACTTACCAAAATGAACTAATGTTTCATCTGTTACGTTTGAATCAGCTGAAAGTATAATTGATCTAGCTAAATTGTGTAATTCCTAAAAAATAAAAGTAAAATAAAATATATATATATATATATATATATATATATAATATACATATATAATACACATATATAATATACATATATAATACACATATATAATACACATATATAATATACATATAATTATTTTTTTGTTTTACTTTATTATTTATTTGGTTGTGTTGTAGTTTGGCTTGCTCTATTATTTTTTCCTTAAATACGTGTGATAAGGATGCGAGGGATTTTCCTTTCTTTTTTTTTGTAGTAGGTTTTTCTTCAAAGTTCAAGGTTTTTAAGTGTAAAGGATAAAATATGGTTTTCTGATATATTTCTACTACTTCTTTTGCATGTCTTAACGTTATTATGTTTGATAAATCAGCTCGTGCTCTTGCTTGACATAATCTAATTAATGATTCGAGTTGTCTAATTGTTATAGGTACACTTATATCATTATGTGTATTAGCCAAATTACGAAGATGCAAATAAAATTTACGGATATATTTTTTTGCATCTTCAGATAATTTTGGGAAAATGTATTTTCTACAAAATTTTATATACACTCCAATTAATTCTAATGGTAAATAATTTTGTTCATCTATTTGTTTACATTTATAAAGAAGAGCATCTTTTATTGAAAAGATGTAGGGACTATAATCATGTCTTTTTCGTTTTATTCCATGTTTTTCTTTTTTTTTATTTGTATGTTTTTCTTCATCACTTTCAGATAAATTATAACATTCTTCATTACTGTTATCATCGCTTTCAAAATCAATTTGTTGTGTATGTTCATGTTCTGACAAGACATTTTTTTTTTTATTTGGATTAATTAAATAGTTTGATATGTGATAATCTTTTTCCTCTGATACGTTATCAGCTAAAAGAAAAACTAAATCAAATCTACTTAATAAGGGGAATGGGATTTTAATATTATCAAATATACTTTTTTTATAATTATATTTACCTTCTTTTGGATTTGATGCTGCAATTATTGTACATCTCGTTTTTAAATTACATACAATTCCAGCTTTGGTTATATTAATAGATTGATTTTCCATACATTCTAAAAATGATTGTTGATCATTTAAAGATATTTTATCTAATTCATCTATACAACATACACCTTTATCTGATAATACTAAAGCTCCACCTTCTAAGGAATATTCATTATTTGATGTATCTTTAACAGCACAAGCAGTCAATCCATTTATTGTAGTAGACGTACTACAAATGAATAAACTCTTTTCCATAATATTGCTAATATATTGTAATATCCTACTTTTTCCTAATCCTGGATCTCCTATTAATAAATTGTGTATATTTCCTCTTCTTTTTAATTGATTGTTATCATCATATATAGTTTTACCACCTAATAAACTTAATAACAATCCGGCTTTAATATAATTATTCATTATTATACGTGGACAAAAGGAGGATATTAATAAATAAAATTTATTATAACCTATTTTTTGCATATCTTGAATAAATTCTAAAACTTTACTATCTAATTCTTTATTTAAATGAAGACTATTATTATTTCTATTTTTCTCATGATAATTTTCATTCTCTTCATCACTACTATTAATATAATGAACATTTCCATTAGAATCGTTTTCTTCATTTATATAATCACCATACATGTTTATAACATTATCAATAAATATATCCTTCTCAAAATATTTATTGTTATCTTCAAACAATATATCATCCCTCTTTAATTCTGATACATCTTTATTTTGATCTTTGTTATATTTGTATGAGGTCACAATATTTGCTTTATTATTTACATAAGATGGTATATCTATAGTATTATTTAAATCATCATTTGTCTTTTGATTACAATTTTTTTTATGAATTGAGCCTTTTTCGTCTTCCTCAAAATTGATAATAATCATATTATTATTATTATTATTATTATTATTATTATTTTTTAATATATTGGGATGGTTACCATTTCTTTTTTTTTTATCATCATGTTCATTATCATTCTCCACATTTACACTTTGTATTAATTTATTCTTTAAATAACTATTGTTATTCCGTTTATAGTTTATCATTTTTTTTTCAACTTTATCTATATAAGATTCCCATAAGAAAGAGGTGTGCATTTTATTTTTAATTTCCTTTATTTTTTCAACATTAAAATAATTGTTATTTAAATATTTTTTAGAAGACAAAGGAAAAATAGATAAACAATCAATATACATATTAAAAAGAGAATTCTTCCCATTAATTAAATGACTATTATTAAATGATATAACTTTAAGTATACCTAAAGCTTCTACATAATTACCAGGTATACATGAATTAACAAAAAATTTAGATGCTTCTAATGTAACTGTTAAATTTTTAATATTCGTGTCATTTGTTTCATATATATTATTCACAATTTTCCTATTTTCTTTTAATATAATTTTTTGATATTCTAAAGATTTAGCTGATTCTCTAATTGGTAAAAATTGTTTTCCATCACAATTATTAGTCATGCATTTTTTTGGAGGTTCAAATTTACCATCCATAAATTCAACTTTAATAATACATTTACATTTATCACAAACAAAGTTAAGATTAGTAATCAATAATTGAATAGGTGATACTCTTAATACACTACCTCTTAAGCATATTAATTGATTTACTTTTTCGCTCTTTAAATTTTCAAATTTATCTACTTTATTCCAATTATATAAATATATTGTTACTTTATTTGTAAAAAAAAAGTTTCTAAAAATTTCCGATTTCTTATATCTATCGTATTTTAATTCATTTATTAAAAAATCCTCATTTCCAAATTTGTCTATTTCATCTTTTGAAGAAAATAAATCCATTTTGTATTTATTACTACAATATATATTATTATTTATATTTTTTTTTTTCGTAATCTTTTTTTTATTATTATCACCATCAATAGTATTATCACCATCAATAGTATTATCACCATCAATATTATTGTCATCAATATTATTATCATCAATATTATTATCATTATTATTTTTATTCCTTTTTTCATTTTTATTTTTTTTTTCATTTTTATCATCACATGGTATGGTTATATCGTCGGTTTCTTTATCTAGACATAAGAATCGAAATAATAAAAGATGAATAGATACCTTCATAAATTTTAAAACTACTTCTGGATTTTTTTTAAGCTCATGTAAGTATACCTCATTGTTTGGAGGGGCATTCTTACTTATTATTTTTTTATTATCCAAAAAAAATTCTAATTTTAATAATACCTCTTTATCTATATTTAACAAACTCTTCCAATTTGTTTTAAAAAACGAAACCCAATTTAATATCAGTGTCTTCACGCCATCTAAGAAAATAAAAATAAATATAAAAATAAAATAAATATAAAATATAAAATACATAATATATAATATACATTTAATACCATTCAATTCGGATTTATTAAAATAAAGTTCTACAATTAAATCCATTTAAATTCTTTTATTAAGGACAAATAACTTTTGAAATCCTTTTCTTTTTCTTTCTTTGTTATTTTGTTGATTATTTTGTTGATTATTTTGTTGAGTTTTTTGTGGATTTTTTTGTTGATTATTGTGTTGATTTTTTTTTTTTTTACATATATGTAATGCAATAGAAAAGAAAAGGATATGCACACGATATCATAATTTTTAAAATGTATATGAATATATATCTACTTTTTTTTTAATAAATAATTAAAATATGTACTGAAATGTAATTATTTAAAATAAACAATTATTAAAAAAAAATAATATAATTTTAAAAATATTAACAGCTATGTATATTATATATATATATATATATATATATATATATATATATATATATAACATATATTATGTATATACATATTTTATTTTATTATTATTATTTTTTTTTTTTTTTTGTAATAAACGATAATCATTATCCCTTAAAAGTGGGATAAAATAAGATAACATTTCTTTTATAATTTTAATATATATATATATATATATATATATATATATGTATATATATTTATAATATTAAAAGAAATATTTTAATATATAAAAAACATATATTTAATTAAAAGAATATTTTGATCAGTATACATATATTGAATATGAACATGTAATATCTTTTAAAAATATTAAACAACATATATATTAAATTATATTTATTTTAAGAAGAGGTAAAAGTATAATATATTTTAAAAGGATACATACACATAAATATATATATATATATATATATATATATATGATGAACATTTATATATTTTTTAAAGTGTTCTATATAATTAATTATAAGAAATTATGCAGAATATGCATAATTATTACACAATATTATTATGTATAACCTCTTAATATTATCTAAGTGTTAAATGGTATTTAAAAAAAAAAAAAAAAAAAATGCAAATTACATTTTTATTGGAGATAGTATATAAGGAAAGGCTATATTTTTCTATTTTTCTCTACATATATGGGATATATAATATTTTACCAGGAATTTTTTTTTTTTTTTTTTTTTTATTCTTATCGAATATGTATTTCTTATCTTCATAAGAAGGAATTTTTGTATTATTATTGCGATGGAAAATAAAAAATTAAGGAACATATAAACGTCTATAATATTATGATAAAACTTAAAATATGGTTTTATTATTGTATTTTTTTGAAAGATCCTTTTATAGACATCTATAAAAATACATTTTCTATATGATTGAGTAAATAATAACATGCACATATTTATCATTAATAGATTATATTTATAATAATTATTTAGCATATGCTTAACTATTTTAAATAACATGAATTATATATATATATATATATATATATATATATATATATATATATATATATTTACGTATTTATTTATTTATTTAAATGAAGAATAAAATATCTTATTACTATTATAATTTCCAATTCTAAGAAGCACTTAATGTATAATATGTGAATTTCTTTTCTTATTTCTTCTTATTTCATTTTAAGATAAAATAATGTTTTTATGTATAATCACACATTGGAATGTTCTAATGAATTCACATATATATATATATATATATAATATATTTCTTTCACTTTTCTTTTTTTTTTTTTTTTTTTGATCACATAATATATTTTATGCATGCAAAGCAACCTTTTGATACTTTCATTATAAAAAAAAAATATATTTTTTTAAAATTATAAGTAGGAAATAATAAAATTAATATTTAAAAAAAAATTAATAAAATAAGAATATTGATAGAAAATTATAATGCATAAATATATATATTATTATGAAATACAGTAAATTGTATTATAAAAAATTATATATATATATATATATATATAATATTTTTATGTATATTATTAATATAACTTTTTTTTTTTTTTTGCCTTGGTAAATATATATATATATATATATTAAATACAAATATATGTATTATTTTTAAAATAATATTTTTTTTATATCTACATATAAATATCACTATTATAATATATATATATATATAATATTATATTTTTTTCTTATATGTAAAAAATTATTATATGTATAATTTTTTTTTTTTTCTTTACATATATTATTATATTTTAATAAATAATAATTAAATGTAAATTTGTATATTTATACATATATTTAAAGGTATTATAATATAATATAATATCATATATATAAACAAATATAAGAACATATATTTTTTTTTTTTTTTTTTTTCTTATATAATTAAAAAAGTATTTTATATATTTAATATCAAAAACATAAGTCATGTATTTATATTAATATATATATATATATATATATATATATATTACTCTTTATATAATAAAATTTATCCATATAATATTTATTATATATATACATATAATGAAAAATTGCTTTTTTATATATTAAACATATGTAAAAAGTTTATAAATATACATATTTTTTTTTAATTAAAAGAAGAAATGAATTTCATTTTTATATTTTAATTAAAGGAAAAATAATTAACATTTTATTGTTAATTGTATATCACTAATCGTTAATCTCTATAATAAGAGATTTTAATATATAAAAAGAATTAAATAGAAAAATATAAAAAAACAAACAAACAAAAAAAAAAAAACAAAAAACAAAAAAAAAAATAAAGAATATAAATTTATAAAAATGTCAAGGAGGGTAAATTATTATGAAGTTTTAGGTGTTCCTCAAGATGCTGATTTAACAGTTATTAAAAAGTCATATAGAACATTGGCTATGAAATGGCATCCAGGTAAATAAAAAAATATATATATAAATATATAAATATATAAATATATATATATATATATATATATATATATGTTTATCTCTTATGTGATTTTTTTGGTGTTTCATAAAAAATATAAATAAATAAATATATATATATATATATACATTTTTTATGTAATTGTTTTTTATTGTTCTCACATATAAGAATAATAATATTATATTTAAATTAACATAATATTTTTGTCTTGATAGATAAGAACCCTAATAATAAAGCTGAGGCTACTGAAAGGTTTAAGCAAATTTCTGAGGCTTATGAAGTATTATCTGACCCAAAGAGACGAAGAAAATACGACTGTAAGGATATATATATATATATATATATATATATATTTATGTATATGCATATGCATATGCATAAGTGATAGTATTTCCTTTTATCACTTAATGACGCTGAATTTATAAAATATATTCATTTGAAAATTATATTAACACACATATATATATATATATATATTTATTTATTTATTGATTTATAGTGTATGGAACGGATGAGAATTATATGGCTGATGAGAATGATGAATTTTCCAACTTTCATAAGAATTTTGGATTTAATGATGCACAGAGAATATTTGAAATGTTTTTCGGTGATTCATCACCGTTTGGTAATGATTCATTTTTTAGTGATGTAATGGGTTCATCATTTGTTGATAAAAGAAGAGGTAGAGTTCCTAGATCGAATGATCCATTTGACAATTTTTTTGGTTCTTCATTTAATGTATCCTTTGGTTCATCTTTTGACAGTAAGTGTTAATATAAGAGAGGAAAATTAAAAAAAAAAAAAAATAAAATAAAATAAAATAAAATAAAATAAAGACAATAATTATTTTGTTATGTTTATTTTGGGAATAAATTCCCAAATATATTATCCCATAAATTCAATCATATATATATATATATATATATTTATATATTTATATTCATTTTATTTATTTTTTTTTTTAGATTTCATGGATGGGGGATCATGCTTTACGTCAGTAGAAACCTCCACATCCAATGGAGGGAAATTTAAAAACAGGGTAGTAAAAACATCTACATCTAAAAGTACCTCAATAATAAACGGTAAAAGAGTTACAAGAATTGAAACTGTGAAAACCTTACCAAATGGAACTGTTGAAAGGACAGTTACTGAAAGAGAAGAAGATGATAGAGGAAATATTAACATAAGACAGTTACCAGCTCATGAATTAAGAAGAAACAAAAGATAAATAATAACATATATATATATATATATATATATATATATATATTATGTATATATGTGTGTATTTTAATTTATAATTATTTTTATTATATTTACCCAACTGATTTTTCACTTTTATTTATTATAATGCTTCCTCCCAGAATAAAAAAATAAAATAATAAAAAATAAAAATAAAAATATATATTACTATGTTATTATTATTCAATTTTTTTTTTTTTTTTTTTTTTTTTTATACTATATTATATAAATATATACATACATATCTATATATATATATATATATATATATATATATACATATGTGGGTATATTTTCTAATTTAAAATTTATTTTTATAAAATACCATTTTTGGAAGTCTATATTAATTATATCTTTTTCCAGTGTATTCATTTTATAATTTTTTTCAAAGACAAAAAAATAAGAATTATATATATATATATATATATATATATATATATATATATATATATACATTTTATTATATAAATAGCAATTTGGGAAAAATAAATAATACTTATATGCACATGTATATGCTATTATTTATTTTTTTTATTATATTATTATTTCTTCACACTTTCATATTATTTTTTTTTTTTTTTTTTAAATCATTGATTGTATATATGTTTACATTATTTTGTAATAAAATAATTAGTTCACATATAAATATATATATATATATATATATATATATATATATATACATGTTTAATGAAAAATATTAACATATTCGTAAAAATAAATACTTTTTATAACCATATGATTAATTTTAAGAAATGTATAATTTCTTCTTTTTTTTTTTTATGAAATTATCTATATAAAAAATTATAATGGAATATGTTTATTAAATTATAAAATTATGAGAACAACATGTGTGTGTGGGGGAGAAAAATATATAAATATAAATATAAATACACATCCATATACATATATATATATATATATATATATATATATATATATATGAAATGAAAAAATTAGTAGGGACAAAAAAAATAAAAAAAAGTATAATGTAACATAAACATATACATGAAAAATAGTTTGGTTTTTATAAAAAAAATAGTAAAGAAATAATAAATGAAACGTATAATCACTAAGATATATATCACATGTTTTATAATTTGTTATACTTATTAGACATAAAAATTATTTTCGTTTTAATTTTTTTTTTTTTTTTTTTTTTTTTTTCTTTCAATATTTATAAAAATTTTCATAGTAATTTTTTTTATACTTTTGTAACATTTGTGAGAAGGGTTCCTTTTTTTCGCTTACATTTTCTTCTTTTTCATTCTGTACAGTCTTTTCATTTTTCTCTTTTTCCTTTTTTGATTCATAGAAAAAATATTTATAATAATTAAGAGAAGGATATCTATTTATCATAACTTTTATAATTGCCTGTGCTCTTAAATCATTTAATTGTATATATCGATGAATTAATTCATCTAATAAAAATTGTAAGGGGTCCATTAAAGGAATGAGATCATCCTTTTCAGGTTTTTTATCATATGGATATAAAGCCATTCTTCTAGCTATACATATAGATTTAAATATTTGTATTTGTTGTTTTCTTGTTGTCATATTAATTTTTCTAGGTAATATTAAACCATTTTCACCTATAAAATAATGTAGTAAATGAGTATATCTCCATATAAATGGACTTTTTATATTTAATATTTTTCTTTTATTAAAAGATGGATTCCAGTATTTTTCATCTTTATCATGACATTCCATTTGTTGTTCTTTTATATCATTATCCATATTTAAATTAAAATGTTTATTATATTCTTCTGAATACGGATTATATAATTTATATTGTTCCTTTAATGATTTTTTTATAGCTCTTCTTTGTTTTTTTAATTCAACAATACTTGCCATTTTTGAATATTCATTAAATTCATATAAAATTTCCTGTTTTAAATTATCTACATCTTTGAATGGATTCCAATAAGGATCAATATATATATCTTTATAACTTAAATTAGAAACATGTTTTTTTTTCTTATTAATTCTTTCAAAAATATTTCTTGTTATTTTTAATTCTTCCCTATTTAATTCTTCAATAACAGGAGAGTTATCATATTCTACACTCTCCTTATCAACTTTTTTTTTCATTCTATATAATTCTTCTAAGCATTCATCAAATAAAGCATTACAAGAATTCTCCTTGGAAACTTTCACATCTTCTAAGGTTTTATTTAATTTCATTTTCTCATTATTATCATCAATTCCATTTTTTATAGGTTCTTTTGTCTGCTCATTTATGTACCCTCTCATAAATATAAGTTTATTATTACAGCGCAGGTGAAATGGGCTAAGTGTGTTTTTTAAATTATTTTTTCTTAACAAAACTATCATTTTTATGAGGATATCAAATGAAAGTGATATTTAACAACCATGTTTTACACTATGAAAATGTGCATATATAAATATATATATATATATATATATATATATATGTGTAGAATTATGTATATATTTATATGTAAAGGATCAAATTACTTTACATGAAAATTATAGAAAGTTTATTTTATACATATATATATATATATATATATATGTTCATTTTTTCACTTTAGTATTTTTCATCCTTCATGTTAGTGCAGTGATTCTTAAAAATTTAACATAAGACGATAATATTTTTCAAATGAAATATGACAAAAAGGAAAAAAAAAAAAAAAAAAAACTACATATACATATTTATAATACAATTAGGATATGAAATTTATATTTTAAGTTTTCTTATAAGATATAAATTAATAAAATAATATATAATATTATAAATAAAAGCTATACAAAATATACATACGTATATAATTAATATAAATATATATTAATACATTTTTATGTATATTCTATTATTTGGCAATGATTATGGATTAATCTTTTTAAGGCTATAGAGCTATCTGTTTTTTTATTTTTTTTTTTTATTTATTGAAAATTTTTATATTATGATGAGCTATTAAAAAAAAAAAAAAAAAAAAAAAAAAAAAAAAAAAAACGTACATATATATATTGTATATATAAATATATACATTTAAGCCTTTTAGTATTATATCTTTTTTTTTAATAATTATGACTTGTATTAAACCATAAACCCATTAAAATTTTTTCTTTTTTTGGATATTAATTATCCCATAAATTTCTATTTGTTAAAACATGTTATATTTTTTTTTATAAAAAATACTTTATCTTTTTATTTTTTTAATTATCATTTGGGTATTCTCATATAAATAAATATTTTATTTTTTACACGATATAAGAAATTATATAAAAATGTAAAACTGCACAAGGGAAATAAAAAATGAACTATTTTTTATCAAGTTTTTTTTTTTTTTTTTTTTTTTTTTTTTTTTGAAAACAAAAAAAGAAAGTCATTAAGAATTTTTTAAATTCAAGTATATATACATTATATATATATATATGTATGTATAAATCTTATCAAAATAATTCTTTATTTTAAAGAAAAAAGGACTATTAATAAAAACGTATTGAGTAATATAATTGAGAAATATAATTGAGAAATATAATTGAGAAATATAATTGAGAAATATAAATGAGAAATATAATTGAGAAATATAATTGAGAAATATAGTTGAGAAATATAGTGAGACATTATTTGCATAAATTTATCCATATGTATATTATTACCTATACTTTTATTTTGTGAACGTGCTTTTTTTTTTTTTTTTTTTTTTTCTATTTTGTTCGAATATCAATAAAAAAGAAACTTGTTATTTTCAAACATTATGGGAATAGAGAAAAAAGATGATGGACAAGATATTGTGAATAGGAGTAATGATTTAAAAAGGAAAAAGGAAAATAATAAAAGTGATAATATAAGTAATAATATAAGTGATAATATAAGTAATAATATAAGTGATAGTATAAGTACTAACATAAGTAATAATATAAGTACTAACATAAGTAATAATATAAGTACTAACATAAGTAATAATATAAGTACTAACACAAGTAATAATAAAAGTCATAACACAAGTAATAATAAAAGTCATAAC
>LT990241.1:548345-568944 GCA_900257145.2 Plasmodium billcollinsi
AAATAGATAATATTTATTATAATAAAAATATGAACAAAGCAGAAAAACATAAGGAAAGCGAAATAAATGAATTAATATTAAAAGGCATGAAAAGTCTTGGAGATATAAAAAATTTAAAAAGTTTACAAAAGATTTTAGGAATAAATCAATTGAAAGGTAAAAACAAAATAGAAAGAGTAGTACCTATACCTAATAATGTTATTGAAAGAAGTGTAGCAAAAAAAATAGTTTTGAATAAACATGAAGGTATAAAAAATAAAGATGGTGTAAAAGAAAGAGTGAAAACAAAAAAAAAGATTTCTTTATTTGGAATAGTAAAACCAGAAGATATAATAAAAAGAGGTATAAATAATGTTTATCATAATATCGAAGATAATGAAAAGTTATATACAGATGTTCTAATTATAGGTGCAGGTATATCAGGATTAGCTGCTTCCTATTACTTAAATAAATGTAACGCTAAATTTTTAGTTATTGAAGGAAGAAATCGTATAGGAGGTAGAGCTTTTTCAACAATATTACCAGAAAGAATTATAAATAATAAAGTTTTACCAGAAACTGTAGTTGATTTAGGTGCAAATTATTTACATTGTTGTGATAATGCAGATTTATCTAACGATAAAAAAGGAAAAACAAAACATGTGTTCAAAAATTTTAATGATCTCAATAATGAGAAAACTGTTCAAAAGGAAGACCATATCGAATATGAAGATAACCTTATTTGGAATATGAAAAAAAAAACGAAAAAAAAAAAATATAAAGTCATAGTTAAGAAACGTAAATATAATTATAATAAAGATAATTGTAATGGTAAACATAAAATGGGGAACTTTTCAATATATGATATACAAAAAGAATATGTAACAAATATAAATTTATTTAAGGAAGAATATTCAAAATTAATTAATGATTTTTCATATCTTCCTTATTTTGAATATGTTAATAATTCCTTACAGGGTGAACATAATAATGATGATGAAAATAAAATTGGTAATAAGAATAAACTTTACGGTGGAAATAAAAACATTTTTAGATACCTTCATATTAATAATAATAATAATAATAATATATGTTGTAACGCGAATATATATAATAATCAAAGGTGTTACAGTGATGAGGATTATTTTTATAATAGACATATAAAAAATAGGAGAAAAATAAAATTGAGAAATAACATGCTGTTTATGATAAAAAATAATATTGATAATATACGTAGTTATTTTAAAATATATAATAAAGAAAAAAAAGATAATATATTAAATTTCTTTAAAAGTTTAGATGCAGATATCCATTTTTATAATAATTTAAGTGATAGTTGTGTAAACATATCTTCCCAGGTGTATGCAAAAAATAATTGTACAAACAGAACAAATAAATTATTAAAAATATTATCATTTAATAAAGACACTAGAAGGAGAAGAGAATATGATAAATCGGTTACAAAACTAGCTGAAAAATTAAAACCAAGAGTTTCTTTAGTTTGTGGAAAGGATAACTGGGAGTCAACATTTTATGCACACTGGTATAATAATGAAAATGGAAAAAAAATAAAAAGTTTTAGAATTTATAGAGTGAATTTGTTATGTGATAAAATAAGAGTAAGAGCTTCTCGAAAAATGAGAAATTTTCTATTTATTGGTGATAATTGTAATGATAAATATGTAAATGATATAAAAAGTGAGGATCAGGAAAAGTGGAATAATAATTATATAAGTGATGATACTAATGAAAAAGACAGTGATTATTTCTATAATAATGATATATTAAAAGAAGATAAACAAATGAATAATAATGTTCTTACTGATGATGCGTACAATAAAGAAATTTTATTTAATAATAATTATGTAAAGAACATAAAACCAAATGAAAATAAAATAATTCATAACGAAAATTTTGAAGCAGGTCATTCAAGTAATAATAATGATAATATTTTTGGTATAAAGAATTTATTTAATAAAAACAGTAATGATGATATGAAATTAGAAAATTTGATTGAAAAGGAAAATGAAAAAAATGGAAAAAATGGAAAAAATGGAAAAAATGAAAATAATGGAAAAAATGAAAATAATGGAAAAAATGAAAATAATGGAAAAAATGAAAATAATGGAAAAAATGAAAATAATGGAAAAAATGAAAATAATGAAAATAATGGAAAAAATGAAAATAATGAAAATAATGGAAAAAATGAAAATAATGGAAAAAATGAAGAAAATGCAAAAAATGGAAAAAATAAAAAAAATGAGAAAATATTAAAGAAAAATATAATTAGCCCCAAAAAGAAAATGTCTAAAGTTGATATGAACAATATATTAAGTTATGATAATCATGCTATAATTTATAATAATTATTATGATTATGGTGATTTATATAATAAAATTGTAAGAAATGTATCATCTAGCATTAAAAATATTGAAGAGAAAGAAAAAAACAAAGAAGAAGATATATCAAAAACCGAATTATTTTACAATAATAAAAAAAGAAGGAGTATGTGGGATTTATTAATGGAATGTACAGAAGAAATATTTAATGAAATGAATATAAATAAAGAAAATTTTACAATGGAAGAATGGAAAATGTTAATGGTAACATTACAATCAAGATATGGTTATGGAAGTGATCTAAGAGAAACATCTATTGCTATGTCAAGATTACCATTTTCTAATTATCTAGATATTGATATGTGTCCAAAATATGGAAGTAATAATTATATATTAAAAAATATAAAATATTATGATAAAATAAAGAAAAATGAACAAACACCTTATATTAGTTCATTTAAAGATTTAAATACTTCAGATAAAATTGTTCTTGATGGTTGGAAATGGCTAATTAATTATTTATCTGAGGATGTTCAAAATAAGATATTCTTAAATACAGTGGCTGAATTAGTATATATAAAGAATAAACATAAAGATAAGAACACATATCATTTGGATAATGATAATCATGAGATTAATGAACAAAAGTCATCATCCTTTTTAAATACGAAAAATAATAATACTAATAATTCACAAAATGTAGAAAATAATTATATAAATAGTGATCATGTAATAAACGAAGATAATAATACTTTTGTACGACAAAATGAAATATCAAGTAAGATCGAAAAAAATATAAATGAGAATTTTTTAATAAACAATATAATAAAAGACGATTATAAATTAGGAGAAAATAATGAAGACGATTATAAAGTTATGATTAAATGTAAATGTTATGATACTAAGTTAAAAAATATTAATAAACATTTTCATGGTACATCAGATTTAAATAATTGTAATTATAAAAATGTAACTATTTATGCAAAATATGTGATAGTAGCTTTACCTCTTGGATGTTTAATAGAAAATGATAAAAAAAGAAAATTAAAAACATGCTTAAAATTTAAACCTGAATTACATCCATTAAAATTAAGAGCATTACAAAATTATAAAATGGGAAATCATAATAAAATTATATTAAGATTTTATCCATATAATTTTACATGGCCATTTGATAGTTTACAAATAAATTGTATTGATCAAAAATTTCAATTTTTAAATTTACATGCTTATGGTAAAATTGGATGTATATTAGTTCATTGTTTCCCACCATGGTCAAGTACATATGGATATATTAAAAAGGAATATTATATAATTAATGAATGTTTATATACATTAAATAAAATGTTTGAAAAAAGTGGGAAAAAATTACCAATATTAGTTGATTATATTATAACAAAATGGCAAGATGATAATTTTGCATTTGGTTCATATGCATATCCATATATAAATTGTAATGATAATGATTTAATATATTTAAGATCACCTCATCCAATCAATAATCCGAGGGTGGTTTTTTGTGGTGAATATTTGTCCAAAAGTTATTTCCAGTGTGTTGATGGTGCATATGATACAGGAATACGTGCAGCTGAAGATATTGCACATATAGGATTACATTTAAAGAATAATGATAATAAAAGTAATAAAACGGATGTTTATATATTTCCAAAAAATAAATGTCCTTTTACAAATATACCATTACCACCTATAAAAAAAAAATTCTTGGGTTTTTATATAACAGATGGAAGTGATGAAGCTCTAACAGATTATGAAAGTACATCAGACGAAAATATTAATACAAATATTAATATAAATATAAATAGTAATATAAATAGTAATATAAATGGTAATATAAATAGTAATATAAATGGTAATATAAATAGTAATATAAATGGTAATATAAATAGTAATATAAATGGTAATATAAATAGTAATATAAATGGTAATATAAATAGTAATATAAATAGTAACAATAATAATAATAATTATTGTTATAATAATATTCCTATATCTGTTATGAAAAAGGAATATGAATTTTTATTATATTCGTTACAGTCCATACAAAATATCTTCAGATTTTTGAAAAAGGAAAATACACATAAAAATAAAAACGATATAAACAAAGAAACTAATGTATTAAAACGTAGTAGTTATAACAAAGAAATCAAATGTAATACATACGAATCATTTACAAACAATTCTTTAATTAATATTGAGGATAAGAAAAGTAACCATGTTAAGAGTAATATCAGTACGCCATTATTAAATGTATATGAATATAATAATAAAAGTACAGATGAAATACATTATTTTGATACAATTAAATCTATTAATAGTTATAATACCAAGTATAAAAATGGTTCACACTTATTAGAATTACATACACAAGATAGTGAAAATAATAATAAAAAAAATGATGCATATAATATGTTCACAATGGAGACTTCTCATAATGTTGACAAAAACTATAAGGGGGATGATATTAATAAACTTTATACTCATGTTCATAATGAAATTCATAATGAAACTCATAATGACACTCATAATTCTAATTATAATATAAAAACATATGCCAATATAACAAATAACTATTTTGAATATATTAATAATATTTCCAATTTATATATAAATAAATATATTATAAAATTGAACGATGCTGTATTTTATAATTATAATGAAATAGAAAATAATATATTAAATAAACAATATAATGCTGAATATAATAAATCATATTTTTTATTATTGCAGACTTTTTCAAATATATTTAAGAAATATTCTGATTTTACTTATTTTATACAAAAGGAGTTATTTTTAAAGATACAAGAAATGAAGCATATTCTTTTTAAAGATAATTATTTTGAATTTTTACAAGATATGAATGTTGTATTATCACAAACACACTACAAAAAAGATCACATTCTTTTTGATAATAATCATATCAATCGTATGGATAGACAAAATGAATATGAACAAAATACAGATATAATAAATGAGGATGATAAAGGAATTTTATTAAATTTTCATGAGAAAACTGAAGAAGGAAATAATATGAATAAAATGAAATTATCTTTAAATTTAGTAAAGTCAAATAATGATGATATTAAAAAGATCAATATTATTACAGATGAATTTGATATTAAAGACATAAATTTAAATAGTAGAATAAAAAATAATAATATAAGTAATAAGAAGGATGAGCTGATCCAAACAAATTCAAATATATATAATAATGTCGATTTACAAAATAAAATAAAAAACATATATATTAATAACAGAAAAATATGTTACTTAAATGATTATTTAAAATATGTATTAATCCATTTATCAATTAGTAAAAATATATTAGAAGAACAAATTATTAGTACAAATAATAATAAATGGAATTCTTGTGGTTTTCTTTTTTTTCTTTGTTATATTTTACAATATATATTAAAACATTTAAAATATGATTTATTTAATAGTACTATTAATACTAAGGTAGTTATTCAATTATTATGTGATTATATTTATTATCTTTTTTTTTGTAAACATGATATTTTATGTTATAAGTGTATGAACGGAGGAGAACTAAATATGTGTGATTCTTATAACTGCAATAATGCTTGGCATACGTATTGTTTAAGTTCGAGTGAATATAACATGAATAATAAGAATGACAAATTTTGGTTATGTCCCAGTTGTTCAAATATTGATATATCTAAATATGTTCAGGTAAAAAAAAAAAAATATATATGCATATATATATATATATATATAAATTATATATTAAAATATATTTTTTAAATGTTATAGTATTTTTATTTGTACATGTAGTTATACAGAAACAAATAAATATAAATATAAATATATATATATATATATATATATATATATATTATTTTATTTTTGTAGAGAGGTTGTTATAATCAAAATGAGATTGTGGAAAATTACTGGAAGAGAAGAATTTATATTTATAAAATAAAATTCTTCTTATCAAGAACAAGAAAGATAAGAAAGAGATTAGATTTATTGAAAGCTCACTTATCAAGAAGTGTTCCTTAACTTTTTATTATATATATATATATATATATATATATATATATACATATGTTCTATTAAAACATTTTAAAATTAATATGTATGGGATTATTAATTTATATTTCTAATTCAAAAAAAATATTATAACAAAATAAATTAAAATATACATTTTTTTTTTTTTTTTTTTTTTTTTTTTTTTTTTTTTTTTATTTATTTATTTATTTATTTATATCTTTGTTTTCTTTTTAAAAAAAATATATACAGTTATTCTACATTTCAGATATTTCCAATATATATGTTTTATTTTCCAATTCATATATGTAATATTATTAATTTTGCTTTATATTATTTACATATATGTGTCTAATACATTTTTAATTATATCACAATTTATTAATAGTAATTCATATGTCACATTTATTAAAAATATTACTAAAAGAATTTAATTTATAATTCATTCATTGTTAATAATTTGCTTTTATATCTTTTTGATTTGTTGATGTTAATATATACATGTATTAGTAGTAATATTATATGCATAAAAAAAAATATATATATATATATATATATATTTATTTATTAATAGTGTCTTATTTATTTATTTATCATTTGAAAACTTTTTTTTCTAAAATGAAAAAAAAAAAAAAAAAAACCCAATTGTCTCTTATTTTTAAGTTCATACTAACTTATATTTTTGCACTATGCAAAAATTAACAAGTTATATATTTTTTTTTTTATTATTTAAATATATCTAGTACCATATTAAATATTCATATAAAAAAAAAATAACATATATATTATATATATATATAAAACTTTTTATTTTCGTCTTGATTTTAGGGAGAGTATTTAAGATTATTTAAATTTTTGTATCATCAGAATTTTATTTTGTTATACTATTTTAAAATAAAACACAAAATTAATTTATGTATAATATATGTGTATATTTTATATTAGTAAAGGAATACATATATATATATATATATATATATATATATATATATGTATAATATTACTTATCATATATAATATACACTATAAATATTATATATTTATTCATTTTTTTTTTTTTTCTTCAAATGAATTTAAATAAAATATATTATTTTAAAACGTATGTGTGAATAAAGAGATATACACCCCTCTCAGTAAAAAAAAAAAAAAAAAAAAAAAAAAATATAATATATATATATATATATATATATATATTTAGTATTTAAAATGATGAATGTGTTAATGAGAAAATAAATAAGAAAAGAATTCTTTTAGATATATAATATCATTATTTTGTATTATGTTTTAATATAATAAGTGATACAATGAAATTATGAATTATATACATATGTATTATATTTATTCATTATACATTTTATATGTTTTATTTTTGTACATATATATATTTCATGAAGTTTTTTTAAATATTAATTCGGTATGATTATTAATTATAATATAATAAGAATGAGAAAAAATTATGGTTATATATATATATATATATATATATATATGTTTTTATGTACATATTTTTCTCCTTCATACCTGTACCTTTTAGAATATAACATTTGTTATTATTATTAATATATTCTGTATTATAAATATTATTTACTTTATTTATATAAATTCATATTTACATAAATATATAATTTTATTACATAAATATTTATATGATAAAATAGTATATATTTCTTATATATTGGGATAATACTTTTGCTAAATAGAAAAGAAAATAGAGCCACACAATATATATATATATATATAAAATTAAAAAATATTTATGTAATTTATTGAAGACGAAAAAATATATAATACAAATATTATATATATATATATATATATATATATTTAATGAGTTAGATTAATTTATATATTATGTTACTTATTTGTGAGATAAAAATCATTTAGACATATATATATTATTCCCAATTTGATATTAGAAAACTATCATATATATATATTCCTAATTTATTCTAAAAAGTAATTTCTATTGATATATCATATTACATCATTTCATAATGTGTTATTAAAATTATTATATTGTATTATAATAAATACTTATTTTTATTTTTAATATATTTTTTTTTTTTTTTTTTCTTTTTTTACTGTATGATATTGTATTATTAACATATTTATGTATATATATATATATATATATATATATATATATATATATTTATTTATTTATTTTTCCTGTTTACTGAAATATCATATATATTTTTATATTAATATAAGTAAAAATTAAGAACATAAAAAATGATAGGAATACAAGAAGGTAGAGCATTTTTTAATCCTACGAGAAATCCTAATAATAGACCAGAGAATAATATTAGAATAGAAGAGAATTTACCAAGTCTTAATGAAGTATATAATTATTTTCAAGATTTTTTATCGAGATATTCTTCTAATACATTAAAAGAAGGAAATTTAAAAAGAACATTATTTGAAAATGTAAAGAATAATAATTTTACATTAGATTTAAAATTAGATGATATATATAAACAACAAACAGTTTTTGAAAATAATGAAATTAGTGCAACACCGAGATCAGAAAGGAAAATGAAGAAACCAGAAAATTACTCAGCAATATTAGCTAGGGCATTATCTGAAAGACCCCTTACCTATTTACCTACTATTGAAAGAGTTTGTTATGAAGTTTGTGAAACTGCTAATATTTTAAACGATGAAGATGAACATTTAAATTATATACAAATCAATTTATTAAATACATTTATTAGACCAACACCTATAAGAGGGCTTTTAGCAGCTACACAAGAAAGATTTGTGGTTGTTCCTGGAATTATTGTTCAAGCTAGTAAACCACAACATAAAATGAGAAAAATTACCTTACAATGTCGTTATTGTGATCATAAAATGTCTATTGATGTACCTTTATGGAGAGATAAACCACAACTACCTCCATATTGCAGATATTCTTCTACTATGAAATCTTCTATGGGATTAGGTAATGCTATGGATAGTCAATTAGGATGTAATGGTGTTTTAGAACCATATGTTATACTACCGAATGAATGTACATTTGTTGATATTCAATCTTTAAAAATGCAAGAATTACCTGAAGCTGTACCAACTGGAGATATGCCTAGACACTTACAATTGAATGTTACTAGATATTTATGTGAAAAAATGATACCAGGAGATCGAGTTTATGTTCATGGTGTATTGACTTCTTATAACCCTAACCCTAGACCTACCAGAGCAGATGGAACTAATTTTTCTTATTTACACGTTTTAGGATTTCAAAAATATGATGATATGTCAGGAAACGATTTAAATTTTGATGTAGAAGAAAGAAATGAATTAACATTATTAGCTGCTGAACACAACATACATGAAAAAATATTTAAATCTATTGCCCCTGAATTATATGGAATGGATGAAGTAAAAAAGGCTTGTGCATGTTTATTATTTGGTGGTACTAGAAAAAGAATTGGTGAAGAAACTAAAATTAGAGGAGATATTAATATGCTAATGTTAGGTGATCCGTCTGTTGCTAAATCACAAATATTAAAATTTGTAAATAGATGCGCACCTGTTTCGGTTTATACTTCTGGAAAAGGTAGTAGTGCTGCAGGATTAACAGCAGCTGTTATGAGAGATAGTCAAGGTGTCTTTTCTTTAGAAGGTGGAGCTATGGTTTTAGCAGATGGTGGCGTTGTTTGCATTGATGAATTTGATAAAATGAGAGATGATGATGTAGTCGCTATTCATGAAGCTATGGAACAACAAACCATTTCTATTTCCAAAGCAGGTATAACAACTATGTTAAATACAAGATGCTCAGTTATTGCTGCTGCTAATCCATCATTTGGTTCTTATGATGATTCTCAAGATACTACTTATCAACATGATTTTAAAACAACAATATTATCAAGATTTGATATCATTTTCTTATTAAGAAATAAACAAGATGTAGAAAAAGATACTTTGTTATGTAACCATATTGTAGCCTTACATGCATCAAAACATAAATCACAAGAAGGAGAAATTCCATTATCGAAACTTACAAGATATATTCAATATGCAAAAAGAGAAATTGCACCCTTACTATCAAAGGAAGCAAGGGATTCATTAAGAAACTTTTACGTACAAACGAGAGCTGAATATAGAGGAGATAGAAGATCAGTAACAAAAAAAATACCTATCACTTTAAGACAATTGGAATCGTTAATTCGATTAGCGGAAAGGTAAAAAATAAATAATAATAAATAATATATATATATATATATATATATATATATATATTTATATTTATATTTATATTTATATTTATATTTATTTATTTTCCCTTTTTTCAGTTTTGCTAAGATGGAATTGTCTCAGTTTGCTACAGATAAACATGTTCAAATGTCCATTGATTTATTTTCTGCTTCAACTGCTGAAACTGCAAAACAATGCTTGATTTTTGAAACAATGTCTCCATTAGAACAAAAAGCCGTCAAGGTATATAAAATAAAAAATTCCCCTCCAAAAAAAAGATATAAATAATTAATTCATAGGAACACACAAACATACATATATATATATATATATAAATATATATATATATTTATATATCCATTGTGTATAATTTAAAAAATGTTTTAATATGACTTATATTTTTCAATTTTATTATTAAATATATTTTTCTGTAACAATTAAAATAATGATTTTTATAATACATGCATATTTTTATTATTTTTTTATTAGCAAGCGGAAGATGCAATATTAGGTCGACTTGGAAAAGGACAAAGAGCTTCAAGAGTTAATTTATTTAGGGAACTACAATTAAGAGGTTTTGACAGATCGGCATTATCAAAGTAATTAATATTATATATATATATATATATATATATATTTATTTATTTATTTATATTCCCTTTTTTTTAATATTTTTATATATACTTAATTTTTTTTCAGAGCTTTGGCTATATTAATTAAAAAGGGTGAACTGCAAGAAAGAGGAGATCGTTCAGTCAGACGTACATAAAAGTGTTATCCTATTATTTAGTTTTTAAACAATATTATAAATGTATTTTTTTTTTTTTTTTTTCTGTTAAAGTTTTTTTTTTCTTTTCTTTTTAAGTTTTGTTCATATAATATATCAATGTACATATATATTTTATAAATGATATGTATATGTCAATATGTACTTTTATTTTATTTAATTTTTTCTCAAGTTGAAACTCCATTTTTTTATGGATATTTTCTCTTGAATTTCGTGTACCATATTTTTAAATAATTATAATAATAATATATATATATATATATATATATATATATATTTATAAATATAAGTTTTCTTTTATTTTAATATGATAAATTATATGTACTTAAAATATATTATAATTTTTTTTTTTTTATTCTTTCTATATAATACATATATATATATATAATGTTACCTTAAAAATAACTGCACACAAATATAAATACCTTATTAAAAAAAATATAAATTTTTTTTTCTTATAAATGTAAAAATAGAAACGAATTAAATTGGTTTATTTTATTACATTTATTTAGGGATATAAAAAGGTTCTGATTTTATTTTCATTTAAAAAAAAATAAAAAGAAATTGTCATCATATGAACATTATTATATGTTACATTTATTATCATTTAACATTTTTTAATGCAATTTAAGCATTTTATATGAATTCATAGAATATTTTTACATATATTTTGATAATAACATATTATATAAATAAAATAGAAATTAGGCAATGTAAATCTTTTATACTATATAAAAAAATATAATATATATATAGATATAATATAATATAATATAATATAATATAATATAATATAATATAAATATATAATATAGTTCAATATACATGCCGTAGTATCATCATATATAAATATATAAATTAAATATTCATAAATAATACCCAAATATCCAAATAAAAATATTTTATATTTATATAATAATATATTGATAATTATAATTATATATATATATTATTATAATATGCGAAATGTTATATAATGAAAAAAAAGAAACAGAAAAAAAAAAAAATGATAAAGAACATTTTTTTATAAATAACTTTTTGCATGTTTCAACATAAATAAAAATAAATAAATTATATATATATATATACATATATATATATAATATATAAATATTATAAATTTTAAAAAATTAATTCGTGCGAAAATAAATATATATATGTCATATATTTATATATATGTAATTATATAAATTTTAATATTTTTTATATTTTGGCCCCATTGAAAAAAAAGAAAAATAAAATTGCGTAATTAAGAAATACTTCTTTTTGTGATTTTCATTTTTAATAAGAAAATATACGTAACAATAAAATATTGCAAAAAAAAAAAAAAAAAAAAAAAAAAAAAAAAAAAAAATTAAAAAAATAAATAAAATATAAATTTAAGGAAATTATATAATAAAATAAATTTACATTAAAATTAAAAAAAAGAAAAAAACATTAAAATTATATTATAATTAAAAAAGAAAAATTATTATATATAATAAATAAATATTCATTTTTACGCTTTGTTAAAACAAAACATTTACGTATTTTTTTTTTTTACGAAATTCTATATATAATAGTTTTTATTTTTTAATAAAGGTTTATATTTTTCTTTTAACCTTTGAATTCCAAATTTATATATTAAAATTATATATTCTTATTTAAATCAAAATGCAAATTTTTGTCAAAACATTAACCGGTAAGGATTAAAAATATTATAAACATATATATATATATATATATATATTAAAATCATATATTCATTTTGTATAATATATATATATATATATACATATTTAGTTTTGTTACTATTTATTTATATACTATGAATAAATATACTTTCCTGTGGGTATGTGTACTTTATCCTTATATAAATATACATTGTTTTTTATAAAGTTTGAAAGTTTTTATAAACATTAAAAAATTCCATTATGCAAAATATACATATACATAATATATGCTTTATTATCTGTTTATTATGGAAGTTCATATGAATATTATTGTTTTCGTAGGAATGACTATATATATATATATATATATATATTGTTTAAATAATATATCAATATACATTTTAATATATATATATATCTTTGCGTGTGCACTTGATTACCATATATATTTTTCCATTTTTTAAATAATTATTTATAATTATATATAATTTTATTGCTTTTTCTCTTTTTTCTTAAGGAAAAACTATAACCCTTGACGTCGAGCCATCTGACACAATTGAGAATGTTAAGGCAAAAATTCAAGATAAAGAAGGAATTCCTCCTGATCAACAAAGATTAATATTTGCAGGAAAACAATTAGAAGATGGAAGAACATTATCAGATTATAACATTCAAAAGGAATCTACCTTACACTTAGTGTTAAGATTAAGAGGTGGTATGCAAATTTTTGTCAAAACATTAACAGGAAAAACTATTACTCTAGATGTTGAACCATCTGACACCATTGAAAATGTTAAGGCAAAAATTCAAGATAAAGAAGGAATTCCTCCTGATCAACAAAGATTAATATTTGCAGGAAAACAATTAGAAGATGGAAGAACATTATCAGATTATAACATTCAAAAGGAATCTACCTTACACTTAGTGTTAAGATTGAGAGGTGGTATGCAAATTTTTGTCAAAACATTAACAGGAAAAACCATTACTCTAGATGTTGAACCATCTGACACTATTGAAAATGTTAAGGCAAAAATTCAAGATAAAGAAGGAATTCCACCTGATCAACAAAGATTAATATTTGCAGGAAAACAATTAGAAGATGGAAGAACATTATCAGATTACAATATTCAAAAGGAATCTACCTTACACTTAGTGTTAAGATTAAGAGGTGGTATGCAAATTTTTGTCAAAACATTAACGGGAAAAACTATTACTCTAGATGTTGAACCGTCTGACACCATTGAAAATGTTAAGGCAAAAATTCAAGATAAAGAAGGAATTCCTCCTGATCAACAAAGATTAATATTTGCAGGAAAACAATTAGAAGATGGAAGAACATTATCAGATTATAACATTCAAAAGGAATCTACCTTACACTTAGTGTTAAGATTGAGAGGTGGTATGCAAATTTTTGTCAAAACATTAACAGGAAAAACCATTACTCTAGATGTTGAACCATCTGACACTATTGAAAATGTTAAGGCAAAAATTCAAGATAAAGAAGGAATTCCACCTGATCAACAAAGATTAATATTTGCAGGAAAACAATTAGAGGACGGAAGAACATTATCAGATTACAATATTCAAAAGGAATCCACTCTACACTTAGTGTTAAGATTAAGAGGTGGTTTTTAATTAATTATTTTTTTTTTTTTTCTCTTTTCCCTTTTTTCTTTATCTTGTTTTTTTTTTTTTTTTTTTAAGTCTATCTTAATATAGTATGTATATACTCTATTATGTAATTTAATTAAGTTTTTTTATAAAAAAAATTATTAGTTTGTGTTGTGCGCACACATACTGTTATGAATTAAAATTTTTTTTTTTTCTTTTTTTTTTTTTAAAAACTTGGCCCCATCATTTGGCATGTGCTATAATAATAATGATATATAGTTTTTCCTATTAAAATATTTACATGTATAAATCTTTTGTAATTTATTAATATGTATTTATTATTAAAAAACATCTCAGATACTCCTTTTATGTGCTTTATTATTTTTTTTAATATATATATACGAATGAATAAATAAATATTTATAAAAATATATATATATAAATATATATATATATATATATATATATGTATAATTGTTAGGGATTATAAATATAAATTTCAAATTATACATAATATTTAATAAAATAGCATTTATTATAAATATTTCATATAATTCAGAATAATTTCAATTTATTATTTTTATTTAATGACAGCTATGATAAATCTGTATATAATTGTAAAAACTTTCGGATATATAAAAAATATTATAGTAGTAGGAATAATTTTTTAAATAAATTGCATAAAAACAGTATAATATTAAAACAAAGTCACTTTCCAAAAAAATAAATAAATAATACAATCTTAAGGTAAAGAAAATACATATATATAAATAATAATATAAATAGATATATATATCAAAATGAAAAATGTAAATATATAAAAATATATATATATATATATATATACAAACATTAAATAATATATATCTTGATTTCTAATTAAGATAATATCTAAGTAGAAAATATGATCCAAAATTTTCTTTTACATTTTTTTTGTACTTCAATATGTACAAAAATATACAACGTAAAAAAAAAAAAAAGAAAAAATTGTGAAAAAAAATTAAATAAAAATAATATGTATTATATATACGTATATATATATGAAGGCTTAAAAATATAATCTTTAAATATATATATATAAAAAAAAGATAAGGCAAATATATCATATTTATAAATATTATTAAAAATAAACACTCAAAAATTGAAGTAAAAAAACAAGCAAAATTTTTACCACATGTACATTTTAAACATATAAAATGTTAATATAGATTTTTATTTCTTAATAGACATATATTTTCTTCTATATATAACCTTTGGTACTATTTCATCTAAGACTAAATTTAAAAGAGCCCAAAATATAGCGAATAAATATTGCCACCATAACAAACATGTTGTATTCAAAATAGAAGTAATACCAGGTATACATGTTGAAAGAAATGTTAAAGTTGCAGATATACTACATGCTAAATGCATCCACATGTTTCTATTAAATACTTTATAGAAAGGTTCCCAACTTCTTACTGTATAAGCTCTAAGCATTTCACACCAAACAGCTGATATAAATGCCATTGTTCTACCACGTCTTGAACCTTTTGCCGTGACATCTTCAAAACCTTTTCTTAATATTCCCTGAAGCTCATCATTGTATCCATCAGACTTTTGATTATACACCGGCCTACACCATCCATTCTCATCTTGTATTAAACCATCACTACAACCATCTTTCATTCTTAATCTTAATTCTGGGTGGACATCGTCAGATAATGGATTAATATTTTCTACTTTTCCTTTAGCTGCTCCCCAAAAGTTAACCGCTTCATTCTTTTGTGGATCCCAAAAACTAACGTTCGTCACCCATCCAACATATTCCGTAGATATCCTATATTCATAACTACTACAGAAATATTTATACTCATGGTAAATATTCAAATCATTCTCATCTACTAAATTAACCGTTTTACACAAATTATGAATACCATTTAAGTTATAAAAACCAGTACATATATACAATGAAAAAGCCAATGATAACAAGACACATAATGCTTCAAAAATGGTATGTGGTAAAATTCCATAAAACCACCAACGTTTAGTCATAATTGGTTGCTTTTTAGGTCTAGGTGGAGTTTTCATATTATCATCATTTGGTGGTTCTCTTGATAAAGCAACAGCTGGACATCCATCTGTCATTAAATTCAAAAACAATATTTGTAATGCTTCTAATGGAAATGGCATTTGTGCAACAATAGCAACAGATAGGTAAATTATTTCACCAATATTTGTTCCAAGCAAGAAACATACAAATTTTTGAATATTTGAGAAAATAGTTCTTCCTACATCTATTGCACTAACAACTGTACAAAAGTTATCATCAATTAAAATCATTTCAGATGCTCCTTTAGCTACTTCTGTACCATTAATGCCCATAGCGACACCTATATCTGCAGCTTTCAATGCTGGTGCATCATTAACTCCATCTCCTGTCATAGCAACTAAATATCCTTTTCTCTTTAGAGATTGAACAATTGTTATTTTATCTTCCGGTTGTGCTCTCGAATATATTAAAATTTTATCAGTAAATTCATCTAATTGATCATTTGGTAAAATTGGTTCATTTGGATTTTTATTAATATGTAATTCTGAACATTCTATAGCTAAAGAATTAATATCTTCTTCTTGTTCGGATTTCTCTTCTATTAAACCTATTAATTTTCCAATAGCAATCGCAGTAGGTTTTTGATCCCCTGTAATCATAATAACTTTTACTTGTGCTTCTCTACATGTTTGTATAGCTTCTTTTACTCCAGGTCTTGGGGGATCAAATGATGCAACATAACCCAAAGGTATAAAACCACCACATTCATCATAATTAACATATTTTAATCTCTCATCTGCATCTTCTAATTTTTTCAATTCTTCAATATTTTCATCCGTTAGTGGCTTAATGCATATAGATAAAACTCTTAAAGCTTTTTGTGATAATTCCAAATTCTTTTTTATTAATACATTTCTTTCTTCTTCTGTTATAGTACTATTCCATGAAACTTGTACTCTTTTCGTAGATGTTTCTTCTAATAAATGGGTACTTCTATCAAGTAATCTATCAGGTGCACCTTTAATCAAAGCAACATGTGTATATACTTTACCAGGTTTATCTAAATATACATTCTCAAAAACATTTACTGTTTTTAATTTATAAAAAGTAATTTTCATTTTTCTTGATGAATTAAATGTAACTTCTAAATCATCAAATCTTTTAAAATCGTCCATATAAGATTTGTGATTTGGATTATCAATAAAACTATAACCTACTTTAGCAGCAGCAACAACAATTGGTCCTTCACTCATATTACCATGTATTCCCCATTTTAATGTTTTCGGATCTCTTGACAATGTAGTATCATATGAATTTAAATAAGCAGCAAGCATTAATGATCTAGTTTTGTCTACAATAACAGATTTGTTTGAAGGATTTCCATAATTATACAAAACTTTATCATATGATGTGTTTTGATTCTTTGCAATAACAATCTCTTTCTTTTTTTCGCTAGTCAATTCATTAGAATCAAATAAACCACCACATGGTTCAAAACCTTTTGTTGGATAAAAATCAAATGTTTTAGTTAATTTGTTATTTTCATCACTTAAAGAAGAATTTTTACAAATAGTAACTGCATTAATTGCTGTCATTTTTCCTTCAGTTAATGTACCAGTTTTATCAGAACATATGACAGAACAACATCCTAAAGTTTCAACAGCTGGTAGTTTTCTTACATTTGCATTTTTTTTAACCATATCTTTAGCTCCTGCTGATAAGGTGATAGTAACAACCATAGGTAAACCTTCTGGAATGGAAGATACAGCAAAACCTACACCAATAATAATAATAACAAAAGTTGGATCTTTATCTGCATGTGCTGGATCTCTATATTTAATAATAACAGCTAAACTGATAATAGCAACTAATACAATAATAGCTATTAAACCAATTAAACCACCTAATTTATTTAATGCTACTTGAAGAGGTGTTAGTTTACTTCCTTTACTGCTTTTTTTTAATTGTGATGCAATTTTTCCAACTTGTGTATCTAAACCTGTGGATATAACAATACCTTTACCAGAACCGCTAGTTACAGATGTCGTAGCAAAACATAAATTCGTTGCAAAAGGTGTAGACAAATTATCTGCTACGATGGTTTTTTTAATATCTTCTGATTCTCCTGTTAATAAACTTTCATTGGTTTTCAGTTCAATAACATCAAATAATCTCAAATCAGCTGAAATAGAATCACCAGTATTAATAAGAACAACATCACCAACAACAACTTCTCTAGATGGTATAACTACCTTCTGACCATTTCTTAACACAGTACATTGTGGTGAGGCCATTTCTGCTAATTTGGCTATAGCATCACCTGATGATTTTTCCATATATGTCGCTAAGCAAGCATTCAGTGTTACTATACTTATAATAGCGACTCCTTCAACAATTTCATTTAAAGCAAGACTAGCTACAGCAGCAACTAACAATAACAAAACAACAGGACTACAATATTGTGATAAAAATATTAACCATACAGGTACCACTTCATCTTTTTCAATAAAGTTTTCTCCATATTTCTCTCTATTTATTTTCACTTGTTCAGTATTTAAACCGGTATTTATACTTTCTAAACCAAATTCTTTACATAAATTTTCTATACTTTCAGATGCATAATAATTATATCCTATAGATTTAGGTGATTCTTCTACTTTTACAATAGAATTATTGTCATCATTCTTTTCTGCATTTATATTATTTAACCCTTCTTTAGTTTTATTCATAAATTTGGAATTTTCATTATGTCCGTTTTCTACATTATTAGAATTATTTAAAATATCATTTTTGTTAGTATTCATATTTTGGTTTTTTTTCATGTCGTTTTGATCTATCTTTGTATTTTTATTTAATTCATCATTTTTCGATGAATTTATTAAATCTTCTTTGCTTACAGAAGCGTCTATATCATCACTGTCTTTTTTATTACTAATATCTTGTCCTTCCTGTTTATTATTATTTTGAGAACTCATAACTTTTGATTAACAAAATAAAATGTGTATATTATTATATATATATATATATAATATGCGTAGCAACTTTTCTGTTTAGTTGAAAATTATGATTCCATTTAATTATTACAAAATATTTTATTCTATTAATCAAGATGTAACTATAGTTATATATATATATAGATATATATATATATATATTATATATACATATATATAATTATGTTCAAAATATTGATGTATGCATTTATATGCATAATAATTTAGAAGTTGAAATTTTTAAAGATTCAACTTCTCTATTGATTTCTCTTATATATTATTTTATGTATTATGTCCACTACAAAATATTAAAATTTAAACCATAATTAAATTATATAAATATTTATAACTGTTTTTTTTTCTTTCTTTTCAACATATATATATATATATATATATATTTATTTATTTATTACAAAGTTTATATTATATATATTAAAAAAAAAAACTATATATTTTAATATTACAAAAAAATTGCTTCCTTTTTCATTTCTTTTCAAAAATTTTAAATGAAAAATTTATTATTATAAATGTATTAACAAAAATGATTAATATTATAAATAAATATAAATGAATGTATATATATATATATATATATATATATAATAAATTTTTGTTTTTTTTGTTTTTTTTTATAATTATAAAGGAAAAAAAAAGAAAAGATAAGGAAATTACAAAAATTGTAATAGAAACAAAAATTGAAGGGAAAAAAAAAAAAAAAAAAAGAATTAATTAATATATTATATATATATATATATATATATAATAAAAATATTAATCAAAAAAAGTGAAGTTGAAATCGAAATAAAAAAAAAAAAAATTTATATAAAAATGTTATAATAAAAAAATATATAAATATATATATATAATAACAATAAATTTAAATTATATTAAAATAGTAATAATATAAAAATTATCAAATAAAACAATTAATCTTTTTCTAATTTTTTTCAAATATAGAAACTTAATAATGATCAAATGTT
>LT990241.1:577017-603970 GCA_900257145.2 Plasmodium billcollinsi
GGTACAGTTTAATTTTCTTTTATATAATATAAATATTTAAAATCTTAATATTTATATATATTATTAAATTTTAAAAATATTAATTAAAACGGAAAAAAAAAAAAATATATACATATATATATATATATTTTTTTGTTAATAAGAATAGAAAATAATAAGTTCATAAATATTATAAAATTATACGTAGTAAAAATAAAATATTATATATGAACATATATGTTTTTTTAAGAACAAAAACTAATTTTACTAAGTCAATAAATACAATAAAATAATACATAAAAATATATATATATATATATATAATATATATATTTTTTTTTGTTAATAAGAATAGAAAATAATAAGTTCATAAATATTATAAAATTATACGTAGTAAAAATAAAATATTATATATGAACATATATGTTTTTTTAAGAACAAAAACTAATTTTATTAAGTCAATAAATACAATAAAATAATACATAAATATATATATATATATATAATAAAATAAAATAAAGAAAACTACATAAATAAATATAATATTTTATAATATGTAAAATAAAGGGAATACGCTTATATATAACCTCTTGAATATATTTCAGATTTTCTTTTTTACATTTTTAAAAATATATATTATTCTCATATAGCACCACATATATGTTATATATATATATATATTAATTTTTTTATTTTCTCTCTAAAATTATTTAAATACTATCTCTTTATGTAATTTATATAAATCTTAACATTTTGGAAAAAAAAAAAAAAAAACTGAGAATTTTCATAATGCCATATAGTAAATATTATTAAAAAATAAAATAAGAAATATAAGTGAAGAAATATATATTTTCTGATTTCCTAATTATTTTAAACATACACATATATATATTTATATTTATATACTTTTTTATGTACACAAATGATATACATATACATATTTATATTTAACAATTATATCTAATATTATTTATTTATATAATATAATTACACACATATATACACAAATGTATATATAACATGATATATTATATAAGAAAAGTCGCTATTAGCTTTTTGTTTTTGTACATATTAAATTTTTGTTTCTTGCATTATTTGAAAGAATGTAATACATCGAACTATTCAAGAATTTTAAAAGAACAAAATGGTAAGAAGTATATTTATTATAACCTTCCCAAAAAAAAAAATAATGGTATTATAAAGGGGGGATCTAAACATAACGATCATTTATTTATTAATAATTGGAAGAAGAAGAGAAGGCTAAAATATAAACTGAGCAAATATAAACCATGTTCCATATTTTCCTTCTTTAAAAAGGATAAAAATGATAAGAACTCTAAACCTCATATAAATGATAATAATAATGTTGAAAATAAAGAAAAACATGAAATAGGTAAAGATAAAGAAGAAAAAGAAAAAGAAAAGATAATAATTCTTAAAGACACTAAAAAGTTGGACGAAAAAAAAAAAAAAGTATTACAAAAGGAGGAAAAGAAGACTAAGTTAACGAACGTATTAAAAGAAGAGAAAAAATATATAAAAAAAGAAAACAACAAAAATAACAACAACAACAATAATAATAATAGTAATAATAATAATAATAATATGGATCATACATTAAAAAAAAATAAACAAATCAATTTAATTAAAAAAGATGATCTTAATAATAAAAATGATGTAAAAAAAAAAATAATTCATCTAAATATAAACAATATTGATACAAATTCTAGAGACATTCTTAAAAATGAAAATAAATATAAAAAGCATTTAGAAAATGTAAAAGATAAATTTATTATTTCACTCAATCAAATTTTTTGTTCTTATATGAATAGTTTAGATAAAAACGAAAATTTTAAATATTTTTTTGAAAAAATACTTCAAAATGTTGAAAAAAATTTCCATACTTATACTTTTATTACAGATATAGAACAAATGAATAATCAAGAAATAAAAAAAAATTATATGATAAATAACATAAATTGCTTTAATGAAATTATGAATATAATTCAAGAGAATTTATATAACATTCTAGTTTTTAAAATACAACTTTTAAAAATTAAAGCTATTAATGATATAAAAGAAATTATATCAAATAAAAAAAATATGCATGATTATATTTCGTATTCAAATAATATTAATAAAATTGTACAATTTTATGAAGAACAATTAACAAAATTATGTCCAGTAAATTATATATTTAAATTATATAATAATTTTATGGAAAATAATAATTACCTATTAAATTTTTCATATGAATTACCTCTTTATAAATATAAAAATATTATAGATACAAATATAGAATATTTACGAACATTTTCAAATGATATAACAAAAAATAAAAAAAAAACCTTATACAATGAAATTGAAAAAAATAAAAGTTATCAAAACATATTACAAATTATAGATAATCAACAAAAACAAATTGAAGTCTTACAAGAACAATTAGAAACATCCATTGATGGAATTAATGGAAAATATTCACCATTCAATTGTGCAGTAGCCTATAGAATACCTGATACTAATTTAAATATATCAACTCAATATGTTAAAGGAAAATTTAATGTAAAGGTAAATTGTATCCCAGATGATTCATTACATCTATTGGGTTCTTATGGTTTTGTTAAAGGCCTACCATTTGGTAACCTAGGTCTATCCTTATCTTTAAATTTTTAGAAATATTTATTATATATATAATTACATACAATTTTATATGTATATATATATATATATATGTAAATATTTTTATATTTTTGTTTGCATTTTATATTTTTCTTTTTTCTTTTTTTTGTGTGTTATGAATATATATTTTCATTAACTTAAAAAAATAAATAAAATAAAAATAAAAATAAAATAATAATTTTAATTTGAATAAAAATATTTTAATTCGATACATATTTTGTAATGTAAATTCTTATAACGGTGTATATATATATATATATATATGATAAGGTATTATATGATCATATTAAATATATTATTACAAAATATATTTACTCACTTTTATTTTATTACCTTATATTCAAAAATATAAAAGAAAAGAAAAAATAAATAAGCATGGAAACGGTTATATGTTAATTCATATAACTACTAAAAATATTTTATTTCATAAGAGGATATTGTTTTTTTTTTTATTTTTTGTTATATTATTTATAATTACATTTATGTATTGGCAAGTATTCTATATATATATATATATATATATATATATATATATATATATATACATATACATATATTTCTATGTTATTTTATTATTTTCTTTATTTTTTTTTTTTTTAAATGAAAAAAATTTTACACATATAATTATAAAATATTTTAATATAAAACAAAAATATTATTTTTATATAGGTATTTTTAATTTGGGTTTTAAAAATCATTAAATGAAGAAATACACGTTTATACCAATTCATCCTATAATAATTACAATTTCCTTTATTCTTAACATATATTGTTATATTAATATATTAAAATAATACAATTCATTTTTTATATATCCATATTACTCATCCTCAAATTCTTATAAAATGGTAACTTATAATGACATATAATTGAAGGTCCATTGATATACTATTCTAAATTAATTGTAATAATTTTATATAATATTTTTAAGATGTCTAAAATAAATCCTACTACCAAACATGCTAAAAGGACGTATGAAAAGAATATAATTTCTTTCACTAAATATAATATATATATATATATATATAGGTAAAGCCCAAAATTACTTCTTCCCGTACCAATCTTTTTCGTGTTATTAATATAAACCAAAACTATTATGGAATACCTGATAGAACATCAACCTATAGGTATATCCCATATGGAAGTCATGTATATAAAGGCAAAACATACATATTTATGAAAGGGGATAGACACAGTGGTCACTATTATGAAGATACTACTGACGTTACTTCTTCGTCCGAGTAAAAAGATATATATATATATATATATCCGTATAAGTCACCTACATAAAAAACGTTGATTGAAGTAGTACTTAAAAATATCCAAACAACATATAATATGAAGGATTCTCACATAGATCATGTGCAGGAGACTAGTGATACGTACGATGATATACCATATACACAAAGCGTAACACTAAGTGACACACCACATACCAATAAATTTACAGATAATGAGTTGAATAGTTTAAAAAACGATTTTATCTCAAACATTTTACAAAGTACACAAATAGATTTACATACTAAAAATACCATTAATAATAATAGATATAAGGATATACAACCTGATGATCATATTTTATATTTTAATAATCATGATGAAAAAAATTTTATTACTTATATCCATGATAAAGATTTACATAATGATGGTGAAGACGTTACTTACGATATTAATTGGAGCATTCCAAAAAATACAACAATCACAACTAATAGTACAGATAACCCAAAATATACCCTCAAAGAATACATAATCTGGAATTGATTTAATTAACGATTCGCTATGTGGTAACCATATTGTTGATATCAATGGAGAGTTGTTAAATCGAAAAGAAAACGAATTATTTGAGACAAAACATCCACAAAATACTACAAGTTATAAAAAAGCCATTGCAGTATGAATGATATGAATCTATTAGAAAAGCAGATTTAGTTATTTCATAAATATTAACATAGTTATAGAAGCATAATATAATATTGAGATAATAAAAAACAGTTAATCAATTAATTAAAAGAATTGTGGATATCGTATTATGGTAATACATATAATAACTATGATAATATGGATTATATGTCCAAGTTATAGAACAATATTTTAATGGAAAATATTATAGACCATCATAATACTTCAGATGATTATATGATACTTATTGATGTATACCATTATAATAATATATGGGATCAAATAGAAAATAATATTCAAAAAAAAATATGAAAATTATTTACATGATAACTTTTCAGAAGATTCTATGAGTCTTAAAAGGAATAAAATAAAAGCGCTTTTTAATAATAATTTGAAAGATGAAATTTATCCTTCATAAAACATATGGAATATATAAATTATTTGAAATATAAATACTTCTAAAATTATTTCCTTATTATTGTTTCATATAATTATATTTGAATATGTATTAACTTCAATTTTAAATGGATACAACTTCATTGGAATAATAAATTTTAAAAAATATAAATACCTGATTTTTCGACGATAGCAATTTATTATATATTTTAATATATATATATATATATATAATTAATTTTTGTTTGGGCCATGAGATCATCATAATTTAGTTATACAACATCTTTTTTTTTTTTTTTTTTTCTTTCTTTCTTTCTTTTTTGTATGTAATAATAAAAAATATATATTTCTTATTTTAAGTTTATTAATTCACTTTTTATTTTTAAACATTTATATATATATATATATATATATATTATAAAAAATATTATGATTATAACATATGCGTAAAAAAGAAAAAGATATAGGTTTATATTCTTTGTAGAGTTATAACTTTCATTATATAAATATATATCTGTATTTATTTTTTTTTTTTTAAATATAATTTACACATAAAAAATAAAGGATTTATTATACATTCAATAACAATATAAATACATTAAACAATTTATCATATTAATTGCGTTTTCATTTTTGTACAAAAATTTAATGTTAATTATGGAATTATAATAATAAAAAAAAAAAAAAAAATGTATGCCATTAAAACAATATTATTTATTATAATAGTATAATATTTGATATTTAACATATTATATATATATATATTTATATATTATATAATTTATATGTGTATATACTGCAACTCTTGTGGAATAGATAAATTTTGTTTTTCCTTTAATGTTATATTATATTTGGTAAATTGTGTATGTAACAAAATCGAATTGATGTATTCTAATTTTTCTTTCTCTTCTTTACATTTTAAAAATGTATCATGACATATATATATTGGTTTAAATCCTTCTTTTTTTAGATGATTAATTTTATTCATTTCAAAATTTTTTTGTACGATTTGTTCATATATAGGATATAATTTCCATTGATTTTCAAATTGTAGAAATATTTTATAAAATGGATCGCATATATGTAAGATATATGGTCCATAACTAAATGTAATAAATTTATATTGCAACATTTTTAAATATTTTTTTAATATATAAATTTCCTTTTCTCCTTGTATATTTTTATTAAGGTTACAAGATATTTTTCTTATTCTTTCAAGAAAATTTTTATATTCATATGGTAAAAGAGAATATATATTTTTTAAATCATGTTTTAAATGCATTTCTATGATTTTGAAATTAAAAAGAAAATCATCATTTTGAAAAATTATTTCTTCACTTTTTTGTTTTACGGTACTATTTTTATTCATATAATCATTTGTAAAGTTTTCTTTTATATCTTCTGTTTGTTTATTACAATTTGAATTTTTATACTTTCCCTTATAATTAATCTGTATATTATTATTACTATTATTATTATTATTATTTTTATTTTCCAATAAAGAATCAAATTGGTGATTATTTATTATTATATCATCTTCATTTCTTTTTTTCATTATATTTTTCTTTTTCTCAAAAAATTGATCTTCATTCTGTTCAAAGGTTTCAAAAGATTCTAGAACCTTATTTATCATATGATCATCTGAATTATTTTTTTCATTTACCATTTCTTGTTCTTTCCTACTATCCTGATTTATATTATTCATCTTATTTTTTTTTTTCAATTTGATAAAATTATTCAAATGCTTAAAAGATAAAAAGACATTTTTTTGTGATATAATATTGTATTGTAACATTTTTTTAAACAAAATAATAATATGACCAATTTGGTTAAAGCTAGCTATTTTTTTAGAATATATGAGATTAATTTTATAAATTAATTTTTCTGAATTAATATATAAAGGGATAACAGGTATAACTTGACACATAGCTTCACAAGGAAGTTGAGAAAATTTTGTAATAATATTAAGTAATAAAATTTTAACAAAAACACTATCTATATAATTTAAATAATAACAATTCGTAAGCATTAAATATAAATGATATGTTCTAATTTTTTTTATCCTTTTAATAATTTCAAAACATAAATTATTAAGATATCTATGATTTGAAAATTTGCTTTTATTGTATCCATAAAAAAGTCTACATAAATAATGATTATTAATTAAATCTATATTTTGAAGAAAATATATGGAGAGTAAATTAAATATATTTTTCACATATTCATTACACACATATTCTTTGGATTCTTCCAAAGTATTGTTACATGAATTGTTATATATATTTTGATCATTTTTAAAAAAATACATATTATTTGTATTACAATCAATTTTATTATTAAATGGTTTATGATTAATTTCAAATTCGTTTTTTACATTTCCTATTTTATGATTATTTGTTATATTCATATTTTCTATAGTACAATTTGGTGTGCACTTGTTTCCTTTTTGAAGATATATATTATTTCCTTCATCTTGAATTATATTATTTTTATATTTTATCGTATTATTATTTTCCCTTTTTTCCTTAAGAAAATAATAAGAATTAATATAACATATATTCAAATAAACCTTAACTAAATCATGAATATCAAAAAATGGCTTTTCATTACATTGATTGTAAGATTTTGAATTTAATATATTTTTTTTATTCTGTGAAAAATCAGTTGATGTAGAATTATTAATACTATTTATTATTTTTTTTTCTAATTCTTTCATTACACAATTTATCTTATTTAAATTAAGTAATTTATTTTTACTACAATATCCTATATAATATAAAAATTCTCTATTATTTAAATTTTTTACATTGACATTTTCAAAATTTACAAATTTCTCTTTGTTAAAAAAAAATTCTTCTCCTTCCTTTGGTGTGTTTTGACATCTGTACGGAAAATCTACACTCGGATTATTTATAGTATGAATATATGTTCTTCCACATTTTTTTATGAGCCTTTTATTAAATCTCACTTTTAAGACAAAAAATGTGTTCCCCTTACCCTTTATCATGTCAACATTTTTATATAAAAAAATATTATATATAATAATGACATAAATATATAAATATATTAATACTTTAATATTTTTATGAACCAGTCCTTTTTATTTATTTATTTATTTATTTATTTTCTAAAGAGGGAAAGGCATTATATTGCTAATATATTTATATTATATAAAATCATTTTTATATAAAATATTTACAAAATAAAAAAAAGTATATATTTTTTCAACGCTTTTTTTTTTTTTTTTTATAGAAATTATAAAATATTAAGATTATTTATGAAGATAATTTCATATATTATTACTTTTTTTTTCTATAAAAAAAAAAAAAAAAAAAAAAAGATTATATTGGTATATTATATATATATATATATATATATATATATATATATATATATATTTATTTAACATGAATTTTTCTATTCATTTTTAAATTATAAATATTATTATAATTTTTTTATATGAACGTATTTTATGCCCCTTAAGGAAAAAAAAAAAAAAAAATACACATATATAAATAAATATTTATGTATAACACATATTATATATATATATATATATATTTTTTTTTTTTGAGTGACTAATTATCTTTTATTCTAGCACTATTATAACACTATAAACAGGAATAACATAAAAAATGGAAGAACCCGTAAATACCATAAAAAAAATTAAAAGTAATATGAGCAAGATTTGTTTCAACAAGTCTAATAAACTCAATGCTGATTTTAAAGGTTAATATAAATATATATATGGACATAACTACTAATCATATAAAGGAAAACTATATAAAATATAAAGAAACTTTTGTACATATAATAAAATATATATATATATATATATATATATATCATTTTGCTTTGTAAATCTTAAAGATGATCATATTGAAATAATATTAGATAACAAAAATATAACACCTAAACCAATATATTTTAATTTCCAAGAAGCGGAAACGAAGAAATCATTTGATCAAATAGGTAAATACATATGTAAATAAAAATATATATATATATATATATATATATATATATATGTATCTATTTATTTTAAATATTTTTCTATTAACACCTTTACTAAATCATTTTATTTTTTCTTCAAATAATAGATGAGTTATTGAAACAATTTGATGAAAAAAATGATTATACTAGAAGTGATTCACAGAAACAAATAGCAAATAAACAGGATGAAGATCAAATTAGAGATATATTAAATACCAAAAAGAAAAAAACATTAGGAAAAAGCGAATTCTTTAAATATATAAATAATAAAAGGGATACCAAATGGACTCCATATGAAAAAGAAATTTCAGATACTTATGATGGTAAAAATATATACACACATATATATATTTATATATATATATATATATATATATATATATATATATATATATTTATATTTATGTTAACCCAACTTTTTGTTTTCATTTTAAATTTAACAAAATTATTATGTTTTATTAATGTCTCCTTTTTTTATTCAACCAGAAATAATATTGTATGAAAGTGAAACATTTGTCCTGTTGAATATACCCAATACATTAAATGACATAGAGGAAGAAAAGTTAAAAGTAGAAGAAAAAAATAAGTTATATGAAAAATTACTTAAAAATGATGAAAGTAATTATATAAGTAAATCCATGCAAACATTAAGTGTTTTTAAAAAAAATAAAGATATATTTGTTTCTACAATTAATAAACAAAGTAAAAGTACTCAAACGAATTTATATGAATTGTATAAATTGACAATTATGAACCCTACAGATATGTAAAGGAAAAAAAATAAATAAATGAAAAATTTTTTAAAATAATATAATCTTGTCACATTTAACAAATAGACAAATCCAAAAAAAGGGCATAATAAAATATGCATTTATAGTTGTACATTTTTTATAACACTAACTTGTTTAATATAAAAAAGATTATATTAATCATGATAAATATATATACACACACATATATATATATATATATATATATATATGTAGTCACTTTTTCATTTTTTTTTCTCTTATTAATTTCTTATGGTTCTCTTATCAGATCGCAGTTGTTACATAAACGATTTCTCAAATATAGAAATAAGAAATTAAAAAAAATTATGGATGAATATGGAGATTCCTTAAATATTAACGAAAGAGTAATTTTAAAGAAAAATATGTGGGTGCAAGTTGTTGATAAAAATGTTGCGGATAATAAGCAAACTACCATTATACCCAAATCATTTTATAAATCAAGGAAAAATAACACATCCCTTTTTAATACCTTATTTATGACAAAAAATATATCGAGAACTTTGTCAAATAAAAGTAGAACAATGAGAACAAAGAGTAGATATAAAAACATGAAGACAATGAAATTCTTAACAAGTAAAATGATATATATATATATATATATATATATATATTTATTTATTTATTTATACAATATATTTATATGCTATCATTATAGTACCATTTTTTTTTTTTTTTTTTTTTTTTTTTTTTTTTTTTTTTTTTTTTTTGCTCTGTTAATAAATAAAACTTCCAATTTTTCCTCTAAATAAGGCAGTTTTAGTGAAGATGAATATTTAATCAAATCCATAATTAAAAAGAAAAAAGAAGAAAATGATATTCCTGAAGAAGACCCATATGCCGAAGATAATGCTAGAGGAATACCTTGGATAATTAATAACAAAAAAAAAAAATTAAATAAATCTAATTTTATACTTTTAATAAAACAAATCGAAAAATGTATTGTCCAGAATATTTACGTTTATCAACAAATGATTTATAAAAATATTCATTTGAATTATTTAAGACAAGTAGAAAATAATGACGTTAAAATGTTTGACGGAGAAAATTATGATGCCCTTACTAATCCCAATATTAACTATAAAAAAAAAAGAATTCTTATAAAGATAAAAATAAAAACAAATATGAAAAAATTATGTAATTTGAAAAAAAAAATTAAAGATATTAATAAAATGAAGGGAGATATTTCTAAACAGACAAATAATTCCAATGATACAATTTCGATTAATTCAATAAAACATCATATTAATATTCTTTCTAAAAAGAAAAAAGAAAAAATGGCCAAAAAAATATTTGTAAACAAGCTAAAAAATAATATCAGAAAAAAAATAAAAAAAAAAAAAAAAAAAATGAATAAAGAAGAATATGATACAAATGAAAATAATTATTCACATTTTCAAAAAAATAAACAAGATATTGATCTAACATATAAAAGGATTAACAACGATCATATAAATGTCGATAAAAATATAAAAATAATGAATGATGCTATAAATGGAACAAAAACAAAAGATGGGTGTTCAGAAGATATATTAGAAAACCATACAATTGTAGACAATTTTAATAAAATAGAAGATGACAAAATATTTGATATTCTTATAAATGATGAGAGCAAAGAAGATAAGTTAAAAAAAATAAGTACCATAATTATCGACGATGTCTTACATAATAAAAATAATAAAAAAAAAAAACCGTCCGATCTTTTAGAAAGAGATAATTTTGAAAAAAAAAAATTCGAATATATTTTAAAAAAGAAAAAAGGATTTACTACCATAAATGTAAATAGATTAAAATTGATAAAGGAAGTGAAACAAGATTATATATACAAATATTACAACAATGATATATCAAATGATCATATTTATAATAATATTAATAATAATAATAATAGTATATATAATGAATATACAAATGTGCTTGATAATATAAATGAAGATTCAAATAATATTGTTTTAGATTTAAATAATAATATAGAACATACAAATAGTATAGAATATAATAATATATTATATAAAAGGAAAAAGAAAAAATATATTAAGAATATATCTATCAATAAATTATTTCAGTTTCATTATAATAAATTAGAAAACATAGTTACATCAATTGATACAAATAAGTTTTATAAAGATTACATTTCTTCTAGTTATTCAAATACATTAGATATTGGTTCTTTTCAAAACAGTAGAGGGAATATTGCCATCTTTAGTTTTATAAATCCTAATTATCCTCTTAAACTATATAATTTAAATTGCAGTGTTATGAAAATAAAATATTCAAAAAACAATCCAAATCTATTAGTATCTGCATTATCTAATGGACATATATATATATATGACATAAGACAAAAAGATGAAACACCTGTACTTAAATCGACAACCATTAAAAATTATTATGAAAATTGTTATGAACCAATTTATGATCTTTCTTTTAAAAATCAGTATACTAATAATAATTCGTTTGAAAATATTTTTTATTCAGCTCATGAAAATGGTTGTGTATATCAATGGAACATAGAAAAAGAGTTAAAAACTAAAGAAATATTATATTTAAAAAATAAAAAAAATGATTTATATCAAGATCTCTCATCCGTATTTGAAAATAAAAATCTTGTCAATAAACCATTCAATTCATCTTTAACCTGCATTGATATAGATTATTATATGCACCATGATGAAGATTTTATTATTAGTAATATTGAAAAAAATGATTCCTCCGAATTTAATAAGGATAAAAATAATCCTTATGTACAATTAAATGAAAATAAAAATATTCAACAAAGAAAAGATCTCATGAAAAAATCAGAAAACAAATTAAACCATAAAACAACACCTCTTGAAAAAGATAATAATAATAATAATAATAATAATCTTATATCTAAAGAGGAGGAGTTATTGAATCATTACAAAAATATAACAAAAAATATAATCGACAAAAAAATAAAACCAACCCATTCCTACTATTATATAGGTAAAAATAACATGCAATAATACATATATGATAATATATATATATATATATATATATATATATTTTCTTTTGAATATTTATTTTATGGTAGGTACAAAAAATGGAATAATTTACAGGTGCAATAGCTGCTATCAGAAGTCTTATTTAAATTATTACATTGCTCATTTTGGGGCTGTGAATAGAATTAAAATAAATAAATTTGATCACGATATTTTTATAAGTGCTGGAGAGGACTGTACAGTAAAATTATGGAATAGATTTCGTAATAAACAAATTACAACCTTTAAATCCAAAAATTCTTTTAGCTCAATAAATGACATAATATGGTAAAAATAATGTATATATATGTATATATATATATATATATATATGTATGTAGGTAGGTATATACATTTTTATATAATATTTTATTAACTTCATGCATTTAGGTCACCAAATAATTCAACCTCCTTTTTTTGCTGCTCTGATGATGGAAGAATAGAATTATGGGACTTTGATTTTTTCTCCAAAGATCCCTTGATAATTTTTTATCCAAACAATTTGGAGGCATCCAAAATTACCACCTTAAAGTAAAGACATATTTATTCAATATGAATGTAAATATGTGAATTATATATATATATATATATATATATATATATATACATATATATTTGTATTTATTTATTTATTTATTTATTCATTTATTCATTTTTTTTTTTTTTTTTTTTGAAGGATGTTTAATAAAGAAGATATTTTACTTTGTGGAGACAATTTGGCTAATGTTTCCATGATGAAAATAAAAAATTTATTTAACTTAAAACTAGACGAATATGAACAAAAGATGAAATTAACCAACTGCTTAAATTATTTAGATACCTATGATTATTTTTAAAAGGTTCAGAAACATGTTTTTTTAAGCATTATATAATAAAACAAAATAATTATTCTATATAAATAAATAAATAAATATATATACATATATATATATATCAATAAAATATATATATATTTTTAACCAAGGACACAATTCTTATATTGTTACTCTTTCTGTTTAGACATATTACTATTATATATATATTATATAATTTAATCGTACACAAATATTTATTAGTACCAATCATACAAAATATTTTTATTTAAAAATCAACATAAATATAATAAAGGGAAAAGCTCTTTTCCTCAAATAATTATAATTCATAATAAATTTGGAAATATATATATATATATATATATATATATATATATATATGTTTATTATTTAACTTTTTTTTTGGTTTTATTTTTTTTATTTTTTTGAACTTCATAATTATGGTAAAATGGTAATTTAAAAAAATGTAATTTTTAAATAAAAATATAAAGGCCCTAATAGTATATACTATAAAAATATTAATACAAAATGGTATGTATGTATATATTATATATATCTATATAATAATATAAAACATTGAATTTAATAATACATATAATCATATATATATATATATATATATATAGTTTTATATTATCCCATTTTGCTATATTTGTGTAATTATTCTTTACAAACATAAAAACAATTTAGGAATTAACTTTATTGTTAATTTGTTTTTGATATAATATACAATAATATAAAAATATATTTTTTTCTGAATAGCACATATATATATATATATACATTTATTAATCCTTTTTTTCTTCTTTTTTTTTTTTTACATTATTTTGAGTAAATAATTCATATTTATTTGTTTAATTTATTATATCTTATTATATTTTATTTTAACTGATTTCTTTTTCTTTTTCTTTTTAAATTGATTAAATAATTCATTCATGAATAAATGATAATTTTGATATGTATATTATATATATATATATATGTATAATATATTTATTATTTTTCAATTTTTTTTGTATATATTATAACAGAAAAATAATATACATATATATATAATAAAATGAATACGGAGTTGAAAGGTACACATTTGAAAAGTGTAGAATGTCCTGAAAAATCTAATATAAAACATAGCAATCTAAAACAAAAAGATAATAGTGATAATAAAGAGAAAAGCATTATCATTTTAAATAAAGAAGAAATAAATTATTCTAAAACGTTTTTAACAAAAAATAGTATATTAAAAGATGAAAAGGCTATTAATATACATAATAATGATAAGAATTATAATGAGGTTATTTCTGATAATAAGCATGTATATGATATACATTGTGAAGCTAATGATGCTATCCTTGTAGATAAGAAAACAGATATGCATGATAAAAATAATAATGAAAATTGTGATATTAATAAAAAAAATTTAAATAATAATATAACAAATATAAAATTATCTGATGATGATAAAGAAACGAAAGATGATGCAAATGAAAAATATAATAAAGGTGATTATGAAGGGGCATTAAAAATATGGGAACGGGGTTTAAGATCTATCAATTATGTTTTATCTAAAAGAGATGAATTAAATCCTGAAAGATTAGAAGTCTTTTTGAAGATGCATACAACATATTGTAGTAACATTGCACAAGGTTATATGAAAATAAATAAATATTCTGAATGTGTAAAATATTCATTATTAGCACAAGAAAATGATAAAAATAACATAAAGATATATTTTAGGTTAGCTAAAGGTTATTTTATGTTAGGTGAATATGATAAATCTATTAAAGTACTCAATGAAGGTATTAAAATTAATAAAGATGCTTCTTTAATTAATTTATTGAAATTAGTTTTAAAAAAAAAACAAACACATTTGGAAAAAGAAAAGCATATGATGAAACATATTTTTCAAAATCTCAAACAAAAACCTTTAATAAATGATGATAATAATACAAAATCTTTTATTTATAATATCTCATCTTCTTTAAAATTAATATTTATATTTCTTTATGCCTTTTTAATGAAAATATACAATTTGGTTTTGGGTACAATAATGGGCAAAATTTGTAAGATGCATAAAAGATAAATATAATAACAAAAAGATTTATAAGGCTCTAAAAATATACATATATATGTATATGTATATATGTATATGTATATATGTATATGTATATATGTATATGTATATGTATATATGTATATGTATATGTATATATGTATATGTATATATGTATATGTATATGTATATATGTATATGTATATGTATATATGTATATGTATATATGTATATGTATATGTATATGTATATATGTATATGTATATATGTATATGTATATATGTATATGTATATATGTATATATGTATATGTATATATTTTTTATTTTACATCATTATTTATCATTTATATTATGATTTTTTTTTATTTTTTTGTATTGTTTAGTATACTTATAATACGCCCTATACATAACTTTTAATTTATATTACCATTTTAATAAATTTTAAAATTTATACCTATGTATGAGAATATATATATATATTTTTCATTATAAGAATTTAAATAATTTTTACATATATTAAAGTAGAAAAAAAGTAATATTTATAAAAATAAGTTATTTATATTTAAAATTACATAATTCAAACGATACAATTTTATGTATACCGAGGACAATTTTAAAAAAGAGATAAGAAAATATAATTATATTTCATATCAATATTTTAACATATATATATGTATATATATAAGTTGACTTTTTGATTAATGGTATATATACATATAAATATATATACAAATTAATATGTATAAACAATAAAAAATGAGGTAGTAGAAAAATTGGACAAAAAACAAAAAAGAATAAACAAAAAACAAATGACGAGTTTTAAAAGGGACATATATTTGTATATATATATATATATATATATATATATATACTTATTTTTATATATATAACTTGAAAAGTGTGTATAAAAAAAAGGGGAGGAAAAAAAAAAAAAAAAATGCAATACAATATTAATAATAGCGTTTATTATAACATAAACGGCATATATATTTGAAAGTGACAAAGGAATATCATATCTACATAGAATATAAATATAAAATGACATAAAATTAATATATACATTTGTATAAATATATATATATATTACATATATAATAAATGCACTAGTAATAATAATAATGAAAGAAAGAAGAAATATATACATAATATTTATATTTCCACATACATATATTATTACATAGACATATGTATATATACAAATATTATGAACGAATTAATACTTTCACAAAGAAATTTAAAATATACATTAAAATAATTTTCTTTCCTTTTTTTATATCTTTCTTATAATCATACATATTCATGATCATATCTTTTATATATTATGTTATATTATGTATTTTTTATTTTATTTTATCTTATTTTTTTTTCCTCTTCTTATTATTATATTATATTATATTATAATATCTCTTCTTTGTATTCTAATTGAGAACGCTGCAATATTGGTAAGAATTCATCCTTTCCTCTTATCAATCTCTTCGTATCTGCATCTACGACAAATTTTGGTATATTTCTATAAAGTTGCTCAAGGAAGTCATCTGAAACATCTGACCCTAAAGTAGAAACTAAATCACGAACTCTCAATTGCAATTCGTGTCTAGTACTTATTAATTCTCTTTCATTATCTCTCCAAACATTAATTTTTCCACATATGACTTTTAACAGTATTTTCATTTGTCTTAACAAGCTAGGTATTTGAACTGCATAATTTAAATTGATATAATAACATATTGGTAAAATACACATGCTGAGAAATACAAAGAGAATTCTTTTGAGCCAAGAATGATAAAGATAAATACTAAATAATAATCCATATACAATATTAAATGTTGGTAAGAGTACAATTAATACTAATACTTTATAACTTGATACTACATCGCCCCCTTGTATTTTTATAGTACTATTTCTAAGAGCAGCTTTTCTATGTCTTTCAGCTAAATATATAGAAATTAGAACTAATGGTAACCATAATAATGAAAAGGTCATACCAAAAATAACACAAAAAATAAATGTACATATATGTTCAATAAATTTTAACGTAGCTGCTGACGTAGATTGTTTAAGCATCCAAACTTCATCATCTTTAATTTTATTAGCTTGTAATAATTTTTCATAGCATTTTAGTTCATAAGATAAATTTTCAATAACTTTGGAATTACCAAATTTCCAAAACATTTTACAGAATAATTGTAAATTATTATAAATTTTATTTTTTGAAATAGTCATTCTTTCAGGTGTATATAAGCTTACACATAATTCAATACATCTACTGGTTTCATGATCTTTTGATGTAAGCATACAACTTCTCATTCCTTCTTCAATTTTGCTTAATAATTTCGAAATGGCTTCTCTATTATTATTATTATATTCTTTACATAAATCTTGAGATATTATAATAGCATTACCATAAAATAATGTAGCACAACCTTGTAATTGATATAATTTAGAATATGACAATCCAACAGGTATAATAGAAACATCTTCAATACCATCAGCTAAAGCACATAATGTCATAATAGCTACACCAGGTTTTAATGGAAGTAAATTAGTACGATCATGTGAACCACCTTCTGGAAATATACCAATAGTATCACCATTTTTTAAACTATTTGTAACTAAATTATAAACTTCTGTTTGATTTATTTTAGGTAAAATTTTAAATGGTACACCATTAATTTTATCTTCACATTCTATATTTATAACTTCTTGAATTATTAATTCAGTTTCTGATTCTATTTTAACAACTGGAAACATTTTATTTTGTATTAATAATTTATCACCAATTTGAACATCCAATTTAAATCTAGTATTTATTCCTGTTATTTTTACATCACCTTCATTCCAACATATATGACCAATACCTTTAAATTTTAAATCTTGTGGTCTCTTCACACTTATACAACCAATAATACTTGCCAATTTTCCAATTACAGCTCTTCTCATAGATTTCTCAGCAACAATAAACTTTACCTGTCTGGGAATATTTGCTATCAATACACATGCATCAATAAACTGGTTATTATGATTCCCAACAAATATAACAGATCCATATAAAGGTACATTTTCTGGATTTATAACGTTCACATCTCTAAATACTGATTTTACTATAACTTTACATAACCATCTTATTAAAAAGTAGAAATCTGGCATTATTTAAAAACTTTAAAATATATAAATAAATAATAAATAAATAAATAAATAATTGAATAAATATAACACATGTACCCCAATGTAAAAAGTAAAAAATTATATAAAATGTTTAAATATAAATAAATCTATGTATCCTGTAGTTTTCTTTCTTTTTTTTTTCTTTTTTCTTATTTATAAACATATATATATCACATATTATATTTCTTATAATGATAACATATTGCAAGAAGCAAGAAAATATTTTGTTCATTATATAATAAAATACTATAGAGACTTTATATAATACAGTGAAAAATATATATATAATAAAAAATTTATATACATAAAAATATAAATATATATAAAATATATATATATGTGACCAAAAAATATTATGGAAATAAAATATTAATATTTATCTAAGAAAAATACATCAAGTTAAAAATGAATAAAATAATAAAAAGTATTTTATATATAAAATATATATATATATATATATATATAATAATGTATTTAAAAAAAAAAAAAAAAATCCTTAAAAAAAATAAATATATTATTATTGATACGTAAAAAAAAAATTATTTATTATATAATATATATATATATATATATATATATATATATATATATAATATATATATATTTATATTTTTGAATATATTATATAATGAAATTTTAAAAAAATAGCATACAAAAACGAAATATTATACATATTTTTATATATATATATTTAATAAATAAAATGTATACATAATATATATATTTATATATATATATTATATATATATTATACATACATATTTAATATTATATATATTATAATTATATATATTTTTTTTAAGCCCTGATACTTACATAAATATATATTATTTTATATTATATATAATTTTTTATATTTTAAAAAAAATGAATTAATTATTTAAAATATTATCTCACAATTTCTTTTTCTAAATATATCCATTTAGAAAATATTACATCTTTTTCATATATTTGTAAATATTCAAGTAATGAAATTATAATACTTTAAATATATATAAATATATATATGTTATTCTTTTTTTTTTTTTTTTTTTTTTTTTTTCCGTTTAAATTGTCTCATAAATATATTAAAAAAAAAAAAAAAAAAATTCAAGTCTCTTTAATTTTGTTATGAACTTGGTCTAAAAAAAAAAAAAAAAAAAAAGGAAAAAAAAAAAGGATATATTTAAAATCTATAAGTAATATAATAGATTAAAATAATATTAAAATATAAATATTATATATATATATATATATATATATATATATATATATATTAAAAGAATTATATTTTTCAAATCCTATATTTATGACAATCATAAATATAGCAACACACGGATTACATGAAATAATCCTTATTAAAAAAAAAGAAGAAAAAAAAAATATAGTAAATATTATTTTATTCTGAAATACACATCTTCATGTATATGTAAAAATTATATAGGTATGAATATAACATGAAATATTAATATATACATATATTTTTTTAAATATAATATACCAAAAAAAAAAAAAAATTACAATTTTTCATATTAATTATTATGCTCACACATTCATAAATTATTTTAACTTTATCCCTTTTTTCTTTTCTTTTCCTTTCTTTTATTTTCTTTTATTTTATTTTCTTTTGTTTTCTTTTCTTTTGTTTTCTTTTCTTTTCATTTCCTTTTTTTTTTTTCTTTTTCTTTTCCTTTATATGTTTATATTTCATTTTTCATTAATGTTAGAAAAGATATATATAGTTTCAATAAAGTATTAAAAAAAAAAAAGAATTATATATATATAATATTATATTCATATATAATATATATATATATATATATATGAAGAGTCATAGTTTTAATTTCAAAACATAAAAATAAATGAAATTAAAGATAAAAAAAAAATAATAATAAAAATAATAATATAATAGTAATATTATATTCTTAATAAACTGTCTTATATACAACCTTGTTCTTTTTCTTTTCCATTTTTTCCATTCTTTTGGATGGTTCCGCTGATCCAAACTAAAAAAAACATAAACAAAATAATAAAATTATAATATAATACAATATTACATAAAAAAGGGGGAATATATATATATATAAATGTAATATATAATCTCAAGTATATATTACTGGTGAACTCAAAAAGTATTTGAAAATAAAATTAATAATTTGATAAGCCGCATATAATGGTATAATTATATATATGTAAAAAAATTTAAAAGAAAAAAATAGTCCTATATTTATACAAAAGGACAGTATTAAAACATCTGTGTAATACCTGAAAAAAAAAAAAAAACAAATGAAAATATACACATATATAAAATACGTATATGTAGATATTATATGTTAATATTTATATTACGATGATGTTTCATCTATATTCAATCGCAATAAAATAATAAAATTATTTATCTATCGTCATATATTCAATGTTAAATAGGATCTTACGTATAATTCATTCCATTCGTTAATCCATAGTGTATACTTTTTATACAATAATAATAACAAAAAAATAATAAACAGTGTAAGGCAAAAATATATTTTGTAATTAAATTATATCTGAAATAAAATAAAAAGATAATATAAACAAGCTGCAAAAAAAAAAAAAAAAAAAAAAAAAAAAAAAAAAAAAATTACATAACAAGTATTAAATATATAACGATTAAATGCATTATATGTAGATTCTGAAAATATTTTATGATATTTTATTTCACATATAATATATATATATATATATATATATATATATATATTTATTTATTTATTTCTATTCATATTATTAATATTAATATGTCCTTACGGAAAAAATGCTAAAAAATGCTGAGGCATAAATAATAAATGTACTAGCCTTTTTTAAACGCTTCTTCTCAGATTGACCTGCCATTTTCACTATTCAAAAAAAAAGTAAGGAAAAAAAAAACAAATTTTAGAAACTTTTTAAAATTTCTCTTAAAAAACAGAAAAAAAAGAAACAAAAAAAAAAAAGAAAAGAAATATCTAATTATGCTTATATGTCAATATGTTTTTAAAATATTATATTCATTTTATTAAATTTACAAATACTTATATTTTTTTTTTAATTATAAGTTTTTTTTTTTTTTTTTTTTTTTTTTTTTTTTTTTTTTTTTTTGTTACTGTATAGTAGTATTAAAAAAATAATAATAAATGCGATATATAAACAATATTTTCAAGTGCAAAAAGAAAAAAAGAAAAAAGAATTCATATATAAAAAAAAATATATTATTATATAATATAATATAATATAATATATATATATATAATAATATATATTATAAAACTTTAAATAAATATATAAATATTATATTTTTTTGTATTATTCTTTTTATTATATCGCATTATTAATAAAATTTTTTCAATTCTTAAAAGGATAATTATAATGATAAAAATTAATTTACTTTATATAAAAGGTGTCATCTTATATATATATTTCAGTCATTGCTTATATTCCTAATTTTCAATGATACGATAAATATCTTTTATTTAATATTATATTTTTTAATGTGTTCTAATAATATGAAAATTATTATATAAGTTTAAATATAATGCACTTTATAAAAAAAGGATAAAAACATACAATTGAGTATCTATTAATGTTAAATTTTATTTCTTTATTTATGTATTAAAAAGGGTGTAAAATATTGGTATATTATATGTTAAATATATATTTTATATAGCATAAAAAAATATGCACATTAAAAGAATACACATTTTTATTTTTTTTACTTATATTTATTTTAATAAAATTTTAAATAAATTAATTATAATTAAATACATATTTTATAATATATATATATATATATATATATATATATCAATATGTAAATGAAATATATTTGACGTAAATAACATTATCTACGAAACAATTAAATGCATATATATATATATATATATGTATACATGTATTTTATGAAATCTATAAAAATATATACTTCTTTTAATGGGATTTTTAAATACAATATGGAAGAATATATTTTATTGACAATACATTTCAAAATGGGAAAACATATAAATATATAATAACATGTTTCATTATATAACATATATATATATATATATATATATATATTTATATTTATTTATTTATTAATTTATTTTCTATGCTTTCATAAAGAATCTTAAGATATTTCTTTTTTTTTTCTTAAATACGGTGAAATCTCCTCCATCTGAAGCTTCTTCGTCGTCATTTTTCTTTACTTCATCATTTTCATTTTCTTCATTTCCATTAGCTAATTCATCATTTTCTTTATTTTTTTCATCATCTTTTTTCTCTCCCTCTTTATATCTTTCTGCCTTTTCAATTTCACTATCTATTACCTTATTATTATTTCTCCAGCTTTTAGTATTTTCTTCACTTGTTTCGTGTTTTGCTTTTGAGTCATCATCTTCTTTTAAATTCCATGCGTTTTTAGTTCTTTCCTCAGTAGTACCATTTCTCTTTGAAATATCATTTTCTCTCTTTTTTTCATTCTCTGGTTTTCCACTTCTTTCACGTCTTCTTGAATCCCTATCCAATTTGTCATCTCTATCTTTTTTATGATCTCTATCACTTCTTTTAATATCTCTATCTCGTTCTCTTTCTCTTTCCCTATCTCTATCACGATCTCTTTCTCTGTCTCTATCTCTATCTCTTCTATGTTCTCTTTCTCTATCTCTATCGCGATCTCTTTCTCTATCCCTATCACGATCCCTTCTATGTTCTCTTTCTCTATCTCTATCTCTATCTCTATCACGATCTCTTTCTCTATCCCTATCACGATCCCTTTCTCTGTCCCTATCACGATCTCTTTCTCGTTCTCTATCTCTATCCCTATCTCTTCTATGTTCTCTTTCTCTATCTCTATCGCGATCTCTTTCTCTATCCCTATCACGATCCCTTCTATGTTCTCTTTCTCTATCTCTATCTCTATCACGATCTCTTTCTCTGTCCCTATCTCTGTCTCTGCCGCTCCAGTCTCTTCTGTCTCTCATTTCAGATCTATCTCTATGTGTACCATCATGATGGTCATCATGTCTTCTATAGGAATCATCTCCATTCTGGGATCCTCCTTTATCACCTCTTCTCCACGTTAAATCATCATCAATAGAAGACTTCCTATGAGACCTTTCACCTCTTCTGGATTCTTCCTTTTTCCTTTTCATTTGTGAGTCCATTTCAAAATCTCTTTCTTTTTGTACCTTACTAATTTCCTCAAGTTTCTTTCTAGCTTCTTCTTTTTTCTTTCTTTCCATCTCTTCCTTCAATAATCTTTCTTCCTCCTCTTCCCTTCGTTTTCTTTCTTCTTCTGCTTTTATTTTCCTAATATGTTGATCTCTTCTTTCTTTCGCTCTTTGAATTTTTTCTTCCTTCAATATATTATATAGTCTTTCTTTTTGGGCCTTCAAATTCTTTTCAAATTCTTCAACTCTTAATTTCATTTCATTTTTGGTAAATTCTTCAATATCTAAAGAAAATTTCACATACTCTTCTTTTTCTTTTAAGGCAGCTTCAAAATCAGCTTTTTGTTCTTCTTCAGCAGCTTTCTGTTCTTGTAACAAAATTTCAGTATCTTCTTGGAAAACTAGAGCAATCCATCTATTCATATGGCTAAGTTCAACTTGCCTAACAGCTCTGAAATAATGATCAACTTTTTTAGCTTCCATTTTTCTGACTTTAATAATTTCATTTCTTTCATTTAATCTTAATTTTTCTTGTGCTTCTTCAATATCATCAATATCAACATATCCATTTAATATATCATCAATAGTTATTTCATCCATATATTTACCTTTCATTAATATTTTCGTAGTATTTGTTGAACATAATTTTTTAATTTCTTTTAACATTTGTTCGGCGGCTTCAGTTTTCTTTTTATGTTTTTCTTCATTGATTCTTAATTTTTCACCCTTTCTAGCTAATTCTTCTTTTTTTCTTTTTTCAAGTTTTTCTTCTAATAATTTCTTTTCCATTTTTAATTTTAGTTGTGCTTGTTCCAATTCCTTTTGTTTCTTTAATAATTCTTTTCTCTTCTTATTATGTTCTTCACTTAGTAATTGTATTTTCTGATGTTCTTCATCAATCTTTTCGTATATTTTCTTTAATAGTTTTTCATTTTCAATAGGTTTCTCCTCAAATACTTCATTTTCAATAATATCCTCAAGAGTAGCTGTATTATAATTAATAGTTTTATTACTCTTATCTAAAAATGAAAATTCTTCTTCATATGTCAAAGTTGACATAGTTAAATTTTCTACTTCATTCTCTATAGCTATCGTTTCATTAATCATTTTTAGTCCATTTTGAAGATCATTATACATATTAATAAGAGAATCTTTAATCAACATACTACTATTTAAAACTTGTTTATCTCCAAAATGTATAGCTCTCATGGTTAAATCTATTTTCATTTCTAATTCCCTTTGATATACTAAATCCACTAACATTTTTTCTGCTTCATTCCATGACATAAAATGATCTGGACATATATTTTCTATAAAATAATCAATCGAAATATAGCTATATACTTTAGATAATTGTAATATAAGTTTATGAAAAATTACTTCCTTAATTTTTTTAGTATATATAGCATATTCTGTATTTTCCAATTCTTTTAATAAAACTTCGCATTCTAAACACAAACTTAATGGTGTAAATTGATTTTCTAACAATGAATATAATTTCTGTATATTTTCATCAGCATAATTCAAAATATTTCTTATTCTTAATGCATTCTTTAAGGATTCTTTTACTGGAACACTAGTATGTCCTAAAAGTTGCGACATTTTTTTATGTGCTTCAAATTGTTTCGTAAAATCTTCACTTTTTTTTTTATTTCCAATAACAGGTATTGATAGTACAGCTAAAACAGCTTTATTACAAATATACGTTTTTTCTTTTTCTGTCACATTTCTTTTAAAATTTAATATATGAAAACAGTATTTTAACCAAGCTAACCCATGAAATAATTCACTTTCATAAACGAATAATATATCCGCCATCTTTTCATAAAATATAGCTATCCAATTTCGTAATTTTTCTTTAGATTGATTTAATGAATGAAAAGTGTTATGACCAGTTCCAACATTTCCATCTGTCGTTTTGGTTATTGTTTCTCCACTTTGTATTTTTCCATCTTCTTCTTCCTCCTCCTCTTCCTTATTATTATTATTATTATTACTATTGTTACTATTATTATTATTACTATTGTTATTATTGTTATTATTGTTATTATTGTTATTATTATTTTCTATATTACTATTCTGTTGTTCAACACCTTTTAAAACATCTTCTCTTGTATTTCCATCTGCGTCTACATCATTTTCTTTATTTTTTTCCTCGTCATTTTTGTCACCTGGCTTTACTGTGTCAATAACAGAAACAAGTTCAGGTTCCATCATAATATTAGATTTCAATGATTTGTAAAAATAATCATGCATATTTAAGTTGTAAATATCCTCAGCAATATTCGAAGCTTCTTTCCACATACCCAATTCACATGCAGCTTCTAGTTGAATAATTTTGGTTTCTAAATGATATTCAATTTTTAGTAAGGATTGATATTCAGGCTTGTGTTTTCCTCTAAGAATTAAATTATAGTGATTTCTTAATAAGTCACTTAATTTTTTAAATTCGGTTACTCTCTTATTTTCTTTACAAAAAAGAATAGCTTTTTTAGCGGTCTCATGATAAGCTTTTTCTAATTTAGGCGTAGCTCTTAAAATTTCTAAAATCATTTTATACGTTTCCATACAAATTCTATATGCATTTTGTAATTTTCGTTCATGTTTACCTGTTATTTCAATATCTAAAGAAGACATTAAAATTTTTTCTGTAACATCTACATTACTTTCTTCTTGTTCAATTTTTTCCTTATTTAAAACAACATTTTCTTTCGCTAATCGAACCTTCTCTTCAGCTTTATCTCTAAAATCTGTAATAACTTTTCCTAAAGAAGCAATGTTTCCATGTTGACAAATTATCCTATACTGATGTAAACCATCCTTAACTAAACTTAACTTTTCTAAATACAAGCAAAATTCAATATATCTTAACATAATTTGTTCTTGTAATATATGCCATCCTTGTAAACGAAATGTTCTATGCCCAATAGCAGTGTGAAGTATTTGTAAAGCATCTTCATTCTGACCAATAAATTGTAATTCTTCTGCTCTCTTAAGAGCATTCTCTGGTTTCTGAAACGTTTGCATCTTCTAAACAATTAA